>CAUYQG010095366.1:0-19683 GCA_963574415.1 Tarsius wallacei
GGAGTCTCACTCTGTCGCCCAGACTGGAGTGCAGTGGCCGCTCCCGGCCACCGCGGCCTCGACCTGCTGGGCTCCGGCGATCCTTCCACCTCAGCCTTCCAAGCAGCAGGAACTATAGACGTGCGCTACCACGCCTGGCTAGTTTTTTATTTATTGTAGAAACGAGGTCTTGCCTGGTTGCCCAGGTGGGTCCACTCGCCTTAGCCTCCCAAAGTGCTGGGATGACAGGCTGAGCCACCAAGCCAGGCCCATTTTTTTTTTTTTTTTTTTTTTTTTGTAGAGACAAGAACTCACTGTGTTTCCCAAGCTGGTCTCAAATCCCTGGTCCCAAGTGATCCTCTCACCTCGGCCTCCGAAAGTGCTGGGATTCCAGGCATAAGCCCCCGCGCCTGGCCTGTCTGGGTTTTATATGTTCTTAAGCTGGCTTTCCCTGACTTTGCCCTCCCTCCCTCCCTTGAGGATGGAAGGCTTCTCCTGAATGAGTCAATCCTCTTCACTTGCCACTTGAAGAGGGGACTGTGTTCATTGTTTTCTCCCCCGGGAAGGCCCAGTCCCATCACTCCACCTTCACATTGACGTTCGCTTAACCCAACTCAGATGCCACCTCCTCCTGAAATCATTCCTGTTCACCCGTCTGAAAAACTCTTCTCATGTCTGCTGAGCCCCATGACATCCACATCTCAACCTCTCTTAACAGGACTTGAAACAGGCTGCTGTGTGGGTTGCCTGTTCGGCAGAACACAAGCCCCTTGCAGACAGAATTCATGTCCAATTCATTATTCTATCCACCACGAACTACACCTAGCCCATAGTAAATACCCAAAATCATACTAGTGAGTGGAATCCAGATTCAATATAACAGAAGAAATACTTGGTTATCTCCCCTTCTACCTGAGCTATCATTAAAATTCTAATAAGGAAAAAACTAACCCATGATATCTCCATGTGGAGATATCCCTAGAAGCAGAACTTGGGGTATGGATTTTAATACAAGCATTATACACGAGAGGTGGTCCCAAGAACACCAGGAGGGGAGAAGGAAAATAAGACATGGACTCCAGGAGACTGGGCTTGGAGCTTAGTCGAGGAGCTCTGAAGTCAGGGCAGAACATGCAGCTGTCTGTCCCAACAGACAGGCAAGCAAGCGAGTGGGAGTATTCCCTCACAGATTCCCATCAGCCATGGCTTGAGGGCTGGTGGGATATCCTCTGGCTCCCCCAGCCCACCCAGGGAAAGGTAGAGAAAGCGCCTATAGCCAGATGGAACCTGCAAGCTGAGAGTGGCAGATGCTGGCATTTGAAAAACGGAATGGGTGCTGGGACATAGAAAGCGCTGAGAAGATGCAGGCGCCAACCACGTCCTCTACGCACAACCACAAAAAGAATGGGGAGGAGCCATAAGCAGACGGGAATTTTCGACAGATTCTTGGGAGACAGAATGCAGGTGGAAGACGTGTGATGGAGAAATAACACACACACACACACACACACACACACACACACACACACCCCTGAATACACACAAGAAAGGCTAAAGCCCAGAGGAGGGCAAACGGGAAGGCAAGACTCAATCTACCTTATAGAATCCCAGTCCCAGATAGGATTGAGACTTACGAGTCAACAGTGAAACCTGAGGCTGAAAACGAAGGAATTAACTGCAGGTCTGTTTTGCAGAGACTGGCACACTCTGGCACCTGTTTTGTATGGTTTTTTGGGTTTTTTTTTTTTCATTTTCAAAGCGTTGTTAAAAAAAATATGTGACAGAAATCATATTTGACCCACAATGCCTAATTTTTACTATCTGGCTTTTACAGAAAAAAAAAAATGCTGACCTCTGGTTTATAAACAATAATCACACAGACTAACCCCTTCCCACCCCTAGGAGTAAGACGCCTGAAGCCGGCACTTAACCCGGCATTAAAAATCTGAGCTATCTTTCTGGTCATACTGGTAAGTAAGACAGTGAGTGGGTGCGTGTGCTCATTAAATCCCTCCTCGGCCTGGTAATCAGGGATTCTCCCGTGTAATGGCCAGCACCCCAGCCACGGAGCAAAAAGCAGAAGGTGCCAGTCAGGAAAGTGTCTTACGTACCCAGAGCCCCCAGCCAACAACGTCCTTCCAGACAAACAGCCCACCCAAATCACCAAACATTTGGCCAAAGCCTGCAATATCTAAGAGAAAGTTGCAAATGAACTAGCAGAAACACTGACCCCACAAGAAGCAACGATGACCCAGAGGATTTAAGAGAACTTTTTAAAACCTCAAGATAATATCCTCAGTCACTATCCAGAAATTGTTGACTCTATAAGCAGGAAAAAGATCATTATTAAAAAGGAAAACAGGTTAAGTGCTCTTAGATTACAAAAAATAATTTAAGTATTAGAAGATAAAACCAGGGAAATCACCCAGCACATGAAATAGGACAAAGAAACAGAATTATAGAAAAAAGACACAGAGAAGATAAATCCAGAATGCTCAATATCCACGATTAAACTTTTGAGAGAGAGAGAGTACATGGAGGAGAGACAATTATCAAAGAAATAAATGCAGACAGTCCCCGGCTTATAATGACTCTACTTAATCTTTTGGCTTTGCGGTGGTGTAAAAGCAATACACGTTCAGTGGAAACCGTACTTCAAGGACCCACGCCATCATTCTGTTGTTGACTTTCAGTACAGGAGTCGATAAATCGCATGAGATATTCAACACTTAACACAAACACATGATAACTCTAAGTCCTTCTTTCACTTCTACTCTCAGTCTTCCAAGTCAATAAACAACATTCCCATTAGTATGACCAGATAAATACAATCCATTTGCAGAGCTGGGTAAGGTGTGTTGGTATTACACCTCTTTCTCTGCAGTCTCGTAAAGTCACACTTCCTTCTCAATGGCTGCAACCCCAAATCTGAGAAGGCTTGCATGTGATGTTTATTTGTTCCCCCGAAGTCATCGAGAGGAAGGGCCAGCAGGGAACATCGCTGGTTTATTAGAACTTATGGGAGGCACTCAATGGTGGCAAATCCATGAAGAATCCATACCTCAGAGCAGCACAGCAAGCGGTTTTACGATCAAGTCACTCAAGCTGATCATTCAAATTCCCAGACAGTGGGTACAAGTACATTGATTAAGAGTGACGACTGCAGTGCTCTCAGCTTTGCTTGGTCACCTGTGTCCCGTGACTCATAACGGGGAATGTGCACACACTTCAGAGACCAGCCTTGGCCAGAGGCCGCTCCCTGAGGGAGAGGGCAGGAATGAAGCCAAGTATAGGGTGAACAGTCCACGTCCGAACATAGCCTCACAGTGGGTTTTATGTAGGACTTCTCTGTCACTCAGTGGAGTAGGTTCCTAGCCTCCAATCATATATTTATATAATTTAGAGGTGCAGGCATAACCACCAGAGGAATCAAAACAAAAGCAAAACACCGGTCACCTCTGGGGGTAGGGAAGGGTGTGGCTGTGGACTGTGGTCTTTTATTATGCATTCTCCTGTATTGTTTGATATTTTTATTTTACTTATTTATTTATTATAAAGACGTGGGGTTCAATTCAGGGTTAGGTATACAAACGTGGATCATGCAGGTACCCTTGTTGATGAGGTATGCCCCTCCCTCCCCCAGCAGTTTCCCTCAACTGCCAATCCTACCCCTCCTCCCCTGACAGTTTCCCACTATTGCCAATCCCTTTCTTAAAGCATTATAATTGTTCAAGATATTTTTAACCACACGAATTTGCTACTTTAATAAAATTGAATGTTTGTCAACGTATGAATAAATGAAAATATTCCTCAGAGTGCCCCCCTCGCAAGGAATACAAAACGAATATGCTTAACTGTGACTGAGACTGGTCCTGACAATTAGGATGTCGTGATTACACATCAGGAGAGTAACCCCACCCTAAATGAGCTCCACTGCCACAAATGGAGGCAGATTTATCTGATGAAAGAAATAGAAACCACTCTAGTAAGTGTCATGTGAATTGTCACAAAAATCCTGTATTTATATGCAGCACAACGCAAGTAAGAAACCCAGGAGGAAAAGAAAACACCTTCTCCTTATTCCCATGAGAGTTTTGGTTGCTTTGAGAAACATGCACAATATTTTGGCCGTACTGAGGTTCAAAAATAGGGCTTGCCTCTCCTACACGAATATATTTATGGTAAGGATAATTATGCACCCCATGCACTGATGCACCCAGCACATCAGCAAATAAGGCAGATCTAGAGACTGTCAGCAGAAGTCTCCACTCGTTTCAGCCTCAGCTGAATACGCTTCATGAGGTAGCATTTGGAAAACGATGTTTTTTGAAAAAGGGATAAAGCAAAATGTATCCAAGTCAACGCCTTAAACTGTACCTGGAAGAAACTTGTGGAACTAAAGGACAATCATATAATGCTCTCCCTGTGGCTTATCCCATTAAGAAATAAGCCTTCACTCGTTTTTTGAGTTCCATGTTCAGAAGTTGTTCCAGGGGGACTGCATTGCAGGAATCTGACTCCAAGGAAGCTACACAGAAAATACTCATGGATATCGTATAGTAACTGATCTAAGTCGTGCACTTGGCTTTGGTCTACCTGACTTAATCAAGAATGCCTTAATAGTGCACTAGTATCTGTCACTAAGCTTGGGACCTTTTCTTCTTCTGTGTCACCTGAAACTTGCACAGTTTTCAGGGACAGATACGTCTTGATAAAATATTGAAAAAAATTAATATTCCTGAGACTTTATTGTAACCCAGCAGTGCTGATAAAGCAAACTGCTTGATGACATAAAAGCAGAAGCAGGCTCTTAGGTGTTGCCCTTGGGCAAGACTGTAGAGTAAGAAGCCCTCAGGAACCCACCTCTTTGGGAATATTCCTCCCACCAGCACCCTGTAATCCAAGGCCCGCTCCCTGCCATATCAGCCGGATGTATTTCTGCCTTACAAAACCCATCACTGCTGACCGTGGCTCTGACTTCTCTCTGATCTAGTCATTAGCAGAAGTATTAATAACACACTGTGGGAATCTAAGTAATACAAGAAAATTATTTAAACAATAAAGGGTACAGATGGGGAAAGACAGCCAGAGCATCCTTGATAGAATATGCAACATGCCTGAGAACTTACAGGAGGAAAACACAAAAGCTCTGGCCAGGCCTGCAAGGAAATGACCGCAATACCCATTCTTCTGGGGTAACAAACAAGGACAATGAAGAAAAGTCGTAGGCACAGGAATACTGAAAATCATAGTCCAGTGAAGAAGGGGACTGTCACTCCTACTTTCTAGAGAAAACTTACAGCACGTTAAAATGCTTACCAAAGTTTAGAAAAGCAGAAAAATCCAAAACGCCATTTTCCCCTAAAACTACTTAATTTCTACATGTTCCACACTTTCAATAGTTTATCAAACTTCTTAACTCTGTCACACATTGCTTCAATGCAGCATAACATTAAATTCCCTCAATAAATTATATTGTTTCACCAGATGCTTCCAGCCACATGAATTATTTGCAAGTATGAAATATAATGAGTTTAGACTTGAATACTTTAGTTTAATCATGGAGTAACACGGTGTGCAATGTAGAAAGGGGGGGAAATCTAGCTTTTTATAATGTACTTGTTCTGATGGGACCAACAACCAAGTGATGAATGAATCATATTATTGACTATGCACTACATTTGTATTGATTTGGTGAATGTATTGCTGAATAGTTAACGGTATGTCAGCCATTCATTTACAAATACATATTTTCAGGGCTGCCATGCCAAGATATAAAACATTTCCATGAGCTACTAGGAAACTAAGGCCAGATCATACATAATTTTCTAAAAACTGTTAATTTTCAAAAACACAACTGTTTGGACAATTATTTAGAGCACTCCGTGTTAAACGCTATTTTATGCAATACAGACGATATATATTGTGATGATTTGTTTTGCTGAGTTATATAGTCAGTCCACAGTGCCACACACAAAGAGATCTGGGCTTGTGTGGCTAGACTGCTTGACAAAGGATACCCAAGCAGCTGCTGTGTGGTGAGTTCATTATAAGCACTTGGGCAAAATGCAGCCATAAGGCTACACTAACTCTGAACACCGCCTTCATCTATGTGCTCTCGGGAAGCCCAAATTTTGGATCAACCAACATTCAGGAAGGAATCAGAAATGGTGAGAACTTCTTGGAAGCTAAAATATTGGAGAGTTTGAGACCAAGAGGTATACATACAAACAGCACGAAATGCTGTCGTAGTCAGAATGGGACTGTTGCCACAAGCTATCACAGGAGCTACCGAAAAATTCTGCCACTCTAGCTCGACAGGCGTGAAGAAACAGCTCTCTGGGCTAAAGGTGAGGAGAGATGGAGATGGAGAGAGAGGAAGGGGGGGTGGAGGGAGAGAGAGAGAGAGAGAGAGAGAGAGAGAGAGAGAGAAACCAAAACACGTTTTTATAAACGGTCCTTTAAAAAGAGCCATTTAAATCTAAGCTCTCACATGCCCTAGATCCGATGGGTGGAGGGATTTGCCACAGTATAATTCTATATGAATCAATATGACCATACTTATTTCTGAACCCCTTGGATGTAAACCCCATGGCTTTAAAAGCTGGGGCTGATGTCAGACTGCCTGGGTCTGAAGGCTGCCTCTGTTCCTTCCCGATGGAATGAAGAGAAGTCCACCTTTCTACGCTGTTCCTGTGTTTGCATAGTCAGGGCAATACAGGTAAGTACCTCACAGAGTTGTAGGGAAGAGTCGTCTCGTCTTGGATGTCTCACGGGCATCTCAAACTCAAAATGTCTCAGGCTGAATTCCCGGCTTTCCCTTCCTGAATCTGTTCCTTCCACAGTCTTCCTGATGCTCTCCCAGGGATCCAGCCCAGAGGCCTCGAGTCTCGTGGGCTCTGTCTTCCCCACATGCCCAGAATCCAACTGCTTCTCACCACACTCCACCACAGTCCCAATTCAAGCTCTGTATTCTCTGCTTGAGTCCAACAGCCTTGCTGACTCCTCTTCTAACTCTCGCCCAGTCTGTTCTCAACACGGCAGTCGCAGGAATTCTGCTAGAATTTAAGTCAGACGGTGTGACTTCTTAGCTCTGCGTCTTTCTCAGAAGTCAAGCCCAAGCATACAGAATGAGTCTCTTTGGTGACCCTTCCGACCTCATCTGCCATTGCTCTCCTCTCGGCCACCAGTTTCTCTGTTGCACATGGAACAAATGTGCAAAGCAGGCTCCCACCTCAGGGCCTTTGCACTGGCCTCCTCTTTCTGGCCTTTCTTCTTCCACACGTCCAGGTACTTTTCACACCTATTTCAGGCCTTTGCTCAGATGTCACAGTCTCAGTGAAGCCCTTCCTGAATAACTTGTTAAAATTCAAGAACCCTCCCATTCATGCACACTCCTTTTCTTCTTCTGGTCAGTTCCCGTGTGTTTCCCCCCAAAAGCCACCGCCATATAACACACTATATGGTTTACCTATTATTTTTGATTAGTGTGTGTTTTCGCCAACTAAAATACAAATTTTAGAGCAGAAATACATTTCTGTTGGATCCTTCAGGAACGATCACTAGAGCCTAGTGTCTAACTATTCCGGGTCGTGACTGAATTCAATAAACGAATACACTTAAAAATGTGAGACACAAATTAAGTGTACAAGAAATGTTAACCAGTGTTTACACAGAGTATCTATTTATGCAATTACCCTAGTTTTTAAGTATTCCCAATATAGACTTTGATCATAGATTATATTACCTTCAAAACAGTTTGTTTCTTAAAGTTTTGTTTTTGTTTTGCCTTCAATATGCAATTAATCTCGCATTAAAAATTGATGGCCATAAAGCTCCAGAGACATTCCTTACCAGGATTATCTGTTTAAAGCTAGTTTTTAATATCCTTTAAATACACATTTTATGCTCTTTAAATAGTCCCTAAATATAGTCCCTAAATTTTCCACAAGTATATCTTAAGTAGAGTATTAAAAAAAATTCTTAGTGGTATATAATTGCATATATTTATTCATTTTCTATGATTTCTAAAATGTTATGAACTAAATGAGTTTGAATAATTTGTTAAAAGAATTTCACTCAAGCTCTGTAATAAATTACTGACATAGCAGACAAAGAATCTAGCACACTTATATCTTCCTCTATCATTCTCTTTTCCTCTTTTTAAATTTCATAGATAGATATAGATGATAGAGAGATAGAGAAATGATGAAGATAGTAGATAGATAGATAGATAATAATTTTTAAAAAACTATTCAGTCTTTTGAAAAGAAGGAAATCTTATGACATATGACATGGATGAACCAGAAAGACGTATGTTAAGTGAAATAAGCCTGGCACAGAAAGTCAAATACTGCACGATCTCATTTATATGTGGAATTTGAAAAAGTCAAACTCATGGAAACAGCCTAGAAACTCATGGCCGTCAGAAGCTGGGGGAAGGGGCATGCAGGATCAGGAGACGTTGGCCAAACGGTACAAAGTTTCGGTTAGACGGGATGAGTCCCTTCTGGTCCTCTGTTGCACAGCAGGGTAACCATAGCTGATAATAATGCATTGATATAAAAAATTGCTAAGAGAATAGATCTTAAATGTTTCACCACAAAAAATACGTGAGGGGAGGAATACATTATCTAGCTTGCTTTAATCAACTCACAATCTAAACCTACATCAAAACATTACGTGGTACACTGAAAACATATACAATTTTATTTGTCAATTTTTAAAAATCATCTGTATTGTTATAAATTCCAGCAATCAAAATATAAATTTTGGCATGCAAAATCTACTTTATGTACTAAAATGAAACATATTACTATAAATATTCTAATCAATAATAGTAATGTAGATTAGGAACCAAGATCTTTGGGCTCGAAAAGCTTATTATTAAGCAAATAATTAAAATTCACAATTCGTATTACGAAAGGTAGGGGTTTCCTTCAAGAAATGAAAGGGACTTTGAATTATGACCATTAATTTACCGGGAAACAGAGTTGATTATAATCAGGAAAGTGTTCCCCATGGATGGAGCTAAAGGCATTTCAAATGGAAGCAAAAGCCTTGACTATCCAGCTGAATTTGGCCAAAACATATAAAGTTAAGTCAGAAACTGTAAAACAAGAATAAATTCTAGGTCCCCGCATGAAATCTTTCAAGAAATGTCTCATTTACCCACTTCTCTACACTAATATATTTCTCTTCTTCATGAACTCTAAATGGATACCCCTTTTTTCATGGACCCAATGCATTTAAAAGATGCCTTTCCTACTAATCACACCTTTTGTCAGGAATCATAGACAGTGGGTTAAGACCTAGGAATGCTTTTGAATTGACAGATGATGAAAAAAAATTCTCAGTAGATAAGGTTTAAAGAAGACAGAATATATAAAAGAACAACTCTAAAATGACTCTATCGACTTTTCTTTAACAAAGAAAGAAAATTCTGAAAGGCCAAAATTCAGCCATCTGCACTAAAAGAAAAAGTAGTCAGCCTATTTCAACCTGCCAACCAGGAGGAAAAGAAAGAGTAATTCAGGGAGTTAACACAAATGGCCAGCATGAAAGATCTCAGGTCAAACTTTTGGATGTTACTAGTTATTTCAGTTCATAAGGAGTAAGTAATGGCATTTTTTCATGTATATTTTTACTAGTTGAAAATTGCTAACCATCTGGTAAGCATGTCTCTAGGGATGGACTCACATTGCATAAGCATCTCTTGATAAAACATTAAAAGCAGAGAGTCTCTTATTCAAGCACTTCCCCTCATAAAATAAAATAAAAACTACCTATGGCATAGGATAAAAAGATTATAGTTCTAGGATCAAAAGTTACAAATCTAGGCTCCAGTCATAATAGCAGTATTGTAAGAAGCACAAAAATAAAGTTAAAAAGCAAAAATCTAAGTTATGAATTAAATAATATTTATAGAGAGTTGTAGCCTGGCCAATAAGAAGTAAAACTTGCAGGCATCCTGAACAACGGATGACCACACTCTACACAGGGTGGGTGAGCTTCTCTTATGACTAGCTCTAAAATTTGTGGTTTCAGAGTCACAGGCAAGTATTTGAGCTTTCTCACGGTGTCTCAACCACACAGCCCCTTGGTCACGGCAGGAAAATAAACTAAGGACTACATAACCAAGTTTGTTTGCAAAAGCGGCCATGACACTCCAAAGTTAGTTCTGCTGAAGAATTTGCAGGACCTGAAGAGAATATATGAGTCGGGAACCATAGGGTTAACATACTGCACAGAGAAGGATTTTTTTTTCATCAAAACCTACAAGATAGAATTAGTGCCTGTGAGGAGCAAAGAGTACTTTCTCTCTCAGATACCTACTATCCATGAAGCCTAACTATAAACACATGTCAAAAAGTCAGAAATAGCCTAAAGCAATCAAATTCTGAAAAACAAATGGTGTTATTCAGTTTTGTCCATTTAAAAGGCAGACAAGTCAGACCCTGAAGGCTGATGAAAATAACCAAATTCAACATATAATGACACCAATGATTTAATCCTTTTATTACCAAAAGAGAATCAAGGACCATTAGCATTAACAGACAAAGGCTTAAAAAAAACTGGTGGGGCATCTAGCCCTTACATTACACTATACTGACAAGCTTTTTAAAAAACCACCTCTCTAAAAACTGATCATAGAGTCTGTTAAAATGGTTCCTTGGAAGAAATGATGGAGCTAGTTAAGTGAATTGGCTTATATTCAAAAGGCTTAAGTCATTTCGGTCCACTGGCATAAAAGGATAAAAACGCCAACTAGCTAATGCTACTATTAGGACCAACAATTTAAAGGCTGCATTGTCAGCAAAAGAGAATATAATTTCAGAATATTAATGAAAACGCTCCAATCACAGCTCATCAAAACAACATAGAGAGGAGGAGATGGTGTGGGAATGGTGGACAATCTTCCAAAATAAGTCTGCCCCCAGTGTGAGAGTCTGGATGTCTGTCCCCCCCAAACCTTCTGCTGAAATCTGAGCTCCAATGTTGGAGAGGGGGCCTGGAGGGAGGCGTGTGGGTCATGGGGGCAGATCCCTCCTGAGTGGCCTGGTGCGCACTCCACCCCCTTAGCAGGGAGTACGTTCTCACCCTATTAGCTCCTGCAAGAACGGATTGTTCAAAACAGCCTCACAGCTTCCCCACCTCTCTTCCGCCTTCTCTCTCACCATGCGATCTCTGCGCATGCTGGCTCCCTCAGCTTTCCACAGCCCGAGTCCCTGGCCAGAAGCAGATCCTAGTGCCATGCTTCTAGTGTAGACTGCAGAGCCATGAGCTAAACAAACCTCTTGTCTTTGCAAATTACCCAGCCTGGGGAATTCCTTTGCAGCAATACACACAGATTGGGACAGCTGGTTAGGTACAAACCCGTATTGAGATCTGGCAAATTATTGTTGGCCACAACATATTAAAACATCACACCCCTCCCCAGCTCTCCAAAAAGCAGGCATTTTTTAAAGTCTGAGGGTATCATGGAAACTAATTTAGCCTCTTATTTGAAGGAAACATGCCTGTTATAGTAATTTTCTAAGTTGTTTATAATTCAGAAAGCAGAATCCTCTCCCATCCTTCTCTTCCCTGCAATTTACCTGTTAAAGAGACCAGGCCCTTCATCGTTCATTATTGCACAAGCTGGACTCAGCAGCAATCAGGACACAGCTTCATTTTTCTCCCATCACTGCATTCAAACATTCTGTCAGGTCTCCCCTCCTCTAGCCTTGACAGTGTCTATTTCAGATTTCCCTTTGCGATAGCAATCTTGCCATCAGGTATTAAAAAGTTCAGCCTTTTCTAACTCAAAGCATTAATCTAATATTTGGCTTGGCACACACACCCCGCCCCCCAACTCCCGTAAGCTCGGGAGCGACTCGGTTTGAGGGGAAACACAGCAGCAAGAAGAGACGGGGAAGGCTCTGTGCTGTCCTTTGACACTCCTTTCTCCTCTCCCCTAACCTTGCCCTTTCCATTTCTGCACCTGGGAGATGAAAGGAGCAAAAAGGAGAGCTCGTTTACGATTCTCATGGGGCCATCAGATGCCCTCTGTCATGGCAGGCTTCCGAGTATTGGCTCTCAGAAGACACATTTGTGGACCCTTGGGAGGCCCTCCACAGGCTCCCATGGCCTTCCTGTCTCCTGCAGTGGACAGTGAGCTCTTGAGCTGACCTCTTAGAGACGCCGTGTCCCTCTGTTTTGGCCCAGGAGGCAGCCTTTTTAGATTGGGTGCACCACACCTGCGGGAATTACAATGGATGTGCAACTCAACAAACCGCTGACCCCATCTCCTTGCCCCACAGTCAACAGCAGCTCTATCCAGCTTCCTAGCCTCAGTCTTTTCCAGAGGAGAAGCAGAGACCTGTTATTATCACACTTTGCTCCAAATTACAGGGAGCTATATGTCGGGTGCGCTCAAGAAATAACTTTCTGCTTGGCTAGAGGCGTGGGGAAAGCCCACTGGTTTCTGTAATTTGGCAAACATCCAACCATTCTGCGACGTCATTCTACCACTCTGTAGATAACCCTAACCTCGACAAGCAGTGCTACTGGGGCTTCCTGACACTTGACTTGGTGGTGAGAGAAGCACGTCCCTTCCATCCCTGTGAAAAAGGTCTGAATAGACCAGTTGGTGGTCTAGCCAACTGTAATTCCTCTGGGGCTGGGTCTAATACCACTCTCTGAGGTAGGGGGGAAATTGTCACCCAGTGTCCTGAGCTGCGAGGTCTCAAATTCAAAGGCGACAGGACATCTCCCGTTCCACACATTGTTATAGGTCTAAAGTGTCTTTTCAATAAAGCTCCTTAAGTGAGGATTTGCCTTTCTGAATTGCCACCCAAATAGCTGCAGAGGAAAAATCCACAAGGAAGGGCGGAAGGGCCTCCTGGAAATGTGTCCCTTTAGAATAAAACTGTCCTTTTGGGCTTCTGTGATCTAGCCAGTGTGGAGAGGGCATAAGGCAAAGGTAATTAAGAGGGTCGTGACAGCAAGAGCAGTGTGGCATTATCCTAATTGCATTCTTCCTGGTGTGAATAAATTAATCTGTTTCAGTTACCACACTGACAAACAAGTCCAACACCATATCACACTAGAATAGGAAAATCCTTTCATAACAGAAGAACCCTTTCACAGTGAAATCGGTTAACATACTCTGAATTAACAATGAAGTAGGACACTGTCAGTACTTCCACTGGCTAACTTGAGAAGGTGAAATTAAAGATCAATTCATTGATACTTTCTTTGAAATTTAGGGAAATAAAATCAAGCCATAAATACTATGCTTAGGTTTTTTTTTGGAGGGGGGGTTTCGGGGTGCAGGGAGAATGGGTTTGTTTTGTTGCTGCTGTTTTACAATTTCTAAGTAAATTAGGAAGGTAATTAATCCTGCAAATGTCACATAACTTATCTTATTCTAACTTTATGCATAAATATGTGACTCAGTAGTACAAGGGGAAAGTCAAATCCAGAGCCTAAAAGTCAGAGAGTCTGGTTTCACACTCCATCAGGGACTTTCTGGTGGTCTTTGCAGGTACATCACTTGCTCTCATTCAGCCTTGGCCTCCTAATTTGTAAAACAACAATGATTAAAAACATCACAGAGTCATTATGCCTCGTAAGGGAACTGTAAATCACTTTGCAAATATTAGTTTTCTCTTTCTTTAAAAGCTCACTTTTTTCTGGTAGATCCCATAAATAGGATTTTCCTGAGTGATGAGGAGCATAGTCCTAAAGTCAGACAGTCATCATTCAATAGGTATTTGCTGAATAAATAAATTAATGTCAATAGGTATTTGTTGAATAAATAGATTAATGAAATACTTGTTTAGTTCTATCCTGCATCGGAACCTACAGTCAAACCGCATATCCTCTCTAGGCCTCCATTTTCCTGCATATAAAATATACAAATAAGAGTACCTACTCCAGTGATCCTCAACCATAGTACATCCTAGAAACCCTGTAGCTTCTGATTCGGTAGGCCTGAGGCAAGGCCTAGACAACTGCATGTAAGCTTCACGGATACTTGGAAAGGGACTCACAGTTGAGAACCACAAAGTCCCTCTGAGGGTTGGCATGAGGATTAAATGAGATAATGCATCAAGGCACTTAGCACAAGCTTAATACTTAGAAGCCCGTAGATTATACCTTTCTTTTTTTAAATGTATTTATAAACTTATATAACACCTTCAAGACTTAGTGAACTATGAAAGCAGTGGTTCTCAAACTCCAGCATGATTCTAATGGAGGACTCGCAAAAACACAGATTGCTGGGCCCCACCCCCAAAGTGTCTGGCTCAGAAGCCCTGAAGCAGAACCCCAGAAGGGCATTTCTAACAAATTCCCAGGTGACACTGATGCTGCTGGTCCGAGGATCGCATTCTGAGAACGACTGCATTAGGAAACATCAGTCATATCTGTGACGGCTCATCTTCAGGGTCAGCGTGACCCATCCCCAAGGTGCCCAGACATTTGGCTCGGCACTATTCTGGATGCATCCGTGAGGGTGTTTCTGGATGCCATTGACGTGTGAATCGACAGGCGAAGTGAAGGAGACCACGTGCCCAGTGCGGGCGGGCATCATGCCATCCATCAGAGGCCTGAGTAGAAAAAAAGAAGCGGGGAGAATTTTCTCTGCCTGCCTGCCTGTCTTTGAGCTGGGCACCAGTCTTACACTCAGGCTGGAGCTAGGCTACTGGAGGCCTTTCCGGGTTGCCAGTTAGTAAACAGCAGATCCAGCGGATCATGGATTTCTCAGTCTCCGTGTCACATGAGCCAATGCCTTATCACAAGTCTCGTTAGGTAACAGTCTATGTGCGTGTGTGTATACATATACATATAAATAGACATATATATACACATATATACACTGTTATTTCTGTTTCGCTGGAGAACTTTGACTAATACAATATCTAGGAAATTATGTACACATAAAATTGTTTAAATAGGCAGAAAATACAGTATCAGATGCTGTATTTAGATGTCAGGAGGTCATATGGCTTCTACCTACTCAGTGAAACCTTCACTGACACCTTTCCCCTAGGGTGAGTGGAAAAGCTACAGCTTCACAGTTCCACGGTACTGTCTATTGACTTGAGATAGATGCGTGCATTTAACAGCCGGGTACTAAAGTGAACTATCAAGGCGTGACTTCCTGTCTTCGGTAGAAAGCAAAATCCTTGAAGGCAAGGATCAGATCATACTTATTTATGTACCCCTAAGGCCTGCAGACAGTAAATAAAATGCTTAATGAATGCATGAAAACTCAATGTGGAATAAATTTTGTGGTCAATTTTTTTTTTTTTTTGGTCTCATGGTAACTTCATGGGAAAGTCTAGAGGTAGATAAACAATCAACTTTCATCTCTTTCGTTAAAGAAGTGGTTCGCAAAGTGTAAGGGAGGGGAATGCCCCCTAGAAGACATCCGGATAGGTCAGGAAACATTTTTGTGTGTCACAACTGAGGAGAGTGTTCTAAAAGCACCTAGGAGGAGGAGGCATGGATGCTGCTGAACGTCCTATGACGTCCAGGACAGCCCCCACAACAAAGAATGATCCAGCCCCAAATGTCAAAAGTGCCCAGGCTGGGAAACTCAGCATCAAAGGCATGCAACTGAGCTAATTTAGCAGGGGTCCTAACCTTTCTCCGAAACAAAAGTTTGGCCTTAAACCAAAGAAAGAATACCAATAGTGGTAACTCAACAACATAGAATGATTTGTTTCACAGATAGCACTTTGCGAGTTGAGGGCTTAAGTTAGTGGCAGATCAGGAGTAGAATACAGCCTTACTCTGAGCCAGACACCCTCAAACGCTTTCTTCCTAACTCCTGGCCAAGTCACTCATCAACTAGTCTGAACCTCACCAGCAGCTGCCTGATCATGGCTTCCTCACGTGGTCTTGGTTTCTAAGCCAGGGCAAGATCACCCATGCAAGAGATCCCTTTCCTTGAGCCGTGTTTTGGCGATAATTTTATGCTTATGATTTTCTTTAACTCAGTTATAGCTTAGCTCTTCTTTTTCACATTAGGCCCGTTTTAGACATTAATTCCCATCTGGGTTAAACACATTTTGCAATAGAGTGTACCTGAAAGATAATGAAACAGCATCTTTAAGAATCAATAGTGGGAGCAGCAACCAGCTGTGACTGCCCCCTCCTCCTTTTCAGGTGATCCCTAAATGGTATTCCAAAACCCCGGCTCCCGGAACAGCCTTCTGCAGTCAATGCAACCTCTTGGGGTTTTACTGTTTCACTCCCCTGTTCTCACTCTGTCTCTTTTCTGTTACCTGGCTGTGGAATATGTGCGGACAATCAGGCACATGGCAGAATAATAGGATTTCAGGCAAGCCAACGTGGGAAACCAAAGGGCAAACCTGCTCATGTGTGGGTATAAATAGGACGAAGAAAAAGAAGTTAGGTCAAGCGTAATGGCTCACACCTGTAATCCCAACACTTTGGGAGGCCAAGGACTCCCTCCTAATCTCCACTGAGGCAGCTAAGAGTGCATATTTGTGGGGTGCTGCAGCTCCTCTCCCCTGTACCCCCATACCCAAGGCTCAAAACAGAAAACTAGGGAAATCCCCAGAGCCCAACCTCAGTCTAGGCTGGCTGGGCACTTCTTGAAGCAACACTTGCCAAGGAGAAACCCCAGGGTCACCATTATAGCCAGCTTTCTCCCACAAGAGCCACCTCCTGGTCAGAGGTCAACAGTACAGTCAACCACACCAGATACAATACCTCAGTTTGGGGGAAGGCTTGCTCCCAAGCACCAGCCAACAACACTTCCCAAGCCACTCCAGCCACTCAGGATGCCTTGAGCTGCAGGGACACAGCACAGGGCTGCCACAGCTGGCAATTGAGAAACTGGTCACATCAAGGCTATAGATAGCCAAGGGAACCCTGCGGCGACTACATCAGCCCCCTGCCAACCTCAACTAAGAAGAAACTGTCTAGCCAAATGAGAAAGAACCGGAAAAATAATTCTGACCATATGAAAAAACAGAGTTCTCTGACATTCCCAGAAGACCACATCAACTTTTCAGCAATGAACTCTAACCAAAATGAACGTGTTGAAATTCCAGAAATAGAGTTCAGAAGGTTGACGATAAAATCGACCAATGAACTTCAGAAGAAAACTTAAAACCAACATAAAGAAATTTAAAAACCTACTCAGGACAGGGATGAAAAATTCTCCAAAGAGATAGATACCTTAAAAACAACCAAGCTGAAATTATGGAAATGAAAGAAGCATTTAGGGAAGTACAAAATGCAGTGGAAAGTTTTAACAGTAGACTATAACAAGCAGAAGAAAGGATCTCAGAGCTGGAAGACAAGGCTGTTAATTAACCCAATCAGAAAACAATAAAGAAAAAAGTATCAGGAGAATGGGACAAAGTCTTCAAGAAATGTGGGATTATGCAAAACATCCAAACCTAAGAATCATAGGTGCTCCTAAGTAAGAAGAGAAAGCAAAATGTTTGGAAAGTCGATTTGAGGGAATAATGGAGAAAAACTTCCCTGGGCTTGCCAAAGATATAAACATCCAGATATAAGAAGCCCAAAGAACCCCCGAAGATTTGTTGCAAAAAAAGGTCATTCCCTAGCCGGGCTCGGTGGCTCAGCCTGTAATCCCGCGCCTTGGTAGGCTGAGGTGAGTGGATTGCCTGAGCCCACGGGTTCGAGACCCACCTGGGCAACTTGGTGAGACCTCACCTCTACAATAAATCAAAAAATTAGCCGGGCGTGGTAGCGCGCGCCTGTAGTTCCAGCTCCTTGGAAGGCTGAGGTGGAAGGATCGCCGGAGACCAGCAGGTCGAGGAGCGGCCACTGCACTCCAGTCTGGGCGACTGAGTGAGACTCCAACTCAAAAAAAGAAAAAAAAAAAGGTCATTCCCAAGGCATATAATCATCCAGCCTTGCAAAGTTAATATAAAAGAAAAAAATTTAATAGGAGTGAGACAAAAGCACCAGGTAACTTACAAAGGTAAACCTATCACACTGACAGCAGACTTCTCAAAAGAAACCCTACAAGACAGAAGGAACTGGGGCCCCATCTTCTATCTCCTCAAACAGAGTAACTGTCATTCAAGAATTTTGTATCCCACAAAACTAAGTTTCATCAATGAAGGAGAAATGAAGTCCTTTGCAGACAAGCAAATGCCAAGGGAATTTGTTATCACTAGACCAGCTCTACAAGAAATATGCAAAGAAGTTCTAAATAGTGAAACAAAAGGTTTAACTATGCCAGTAGAAAATCACTGGAAGCCAGGCTTGGTGGCTCAGCCTGTAATCCTGCGCCTTGGGAGGCTGAGGTGAGTGGATTGCCTGAGCCTGCGGGTTCGAGACCCACCTGGGCAACTTGGCGAGACCTCATCTCCACAATAAATCAAAAAATTACCGGGCGTGCTAGCGCGCGCCTGTAGTTCCAGCTACTTGGAAGGCTGAGGCGGAAGGATCGCTGGAGCCCAGCAGGTCGAGGCTGCGGTGGCCAGGAGCGGCCACTGCACTCCAGTCTGGGCGACAGAGTGAGACTACAACTCAAAAAAAAAAAAAATTGAAAAATTATTATTTATAAAAGTTAAACTACTCATAACAGCCAGGACAAATGGCAATCTAAAAAGTTGTTGTGTGAGTGAATATAGATCGTCTTTGATGGTTTAAACACTAAAAATAATAATCACTAATTCAGAACTTCTGAAACAAATGCAATAAAAGTGTTGGATGATGATAATATGTAGGTGCTGGAAATTCATGTAGTTTCAGCTCCTTCTAGCACTCAGACAAAGGCTAAAACCATTAACTCAAAAAATCTGCACTCAAGAAAGTAGAGAAATTAGGTACATAGGACTTAACTACTTAGATCCTATTGAAAAAGACCCTTGTTCAATAGAGTGTATGGAGAACCTTAATTTTAGGGTAGCATATTTACTTTTTTTTACTGTTAATTGCTATAAAAGTTATAATAAAGTCAGTAGTCTGAGTCAACATAGATTTGTTCATGTACAGTCCTGGAAGTCTCAGAAGTCTAAAGGATGTCTTATAGCTATAATCAAGGATTTTATAAGGCAGGTTTATTCTGGAAGATCAAGTGGACAAATCCTTTGCCTCTTCTAGCTCTTAGAGTTTCTTGCACTTCTTGGTTTACAGCCCCTTTGTCTTCTAACTCCAACTTCTTTCTTCCGTTTTCATCTTTCCTCTCTTAGCTTTGACCATGATCTCACTGTCTTACAACACCCACATAAATCAGGATCATCTTCTCCTCACAGGATCCTCAATTACATCTGAAAAGCCTTCTTGCCTTTTAAAGTAACATACATAATTTCTAGGGATTAAGATATGGACATCATGGGGTGGGAGACATTACTCAATCCTCCACAATTGGGATAAATATATTAAGCAAAATGTCATATGTTGGGTCACAAAACCAAATATCAAAATATTTCATGTTGACTACATTCAATATCACAGCACAGCTCCAACACACACACACACACACACACACACACACACACACACACACGGCTTCATAAGACTATATATGTATACACACATATACACACACACACACACACACACACACACACACACACACATTGTGTTCATCCAGCCACCAACAGCTGACTTTGGACAGAAAACAGATTGCAGTCTCCATGTGTGTCTGACATACAGCAAGTAATTAACATTTATTTAATAGATGAAAGATTGGATATATCT
>CAUYQG010095370.1:0-15112 GCA_963574415.1 Tarsius wallacei
GAGGCTGAGGTGAGTGGATTGCCTGAGCCAGTGGGTTTGAGACCCGCCTGGGCAACTTGGCGAGACCTCATCTCTACAATCAATCAAAAAAATTAGGCAGGTGTGGTAGCGCGTGCCTGTATTTCCAGCTACTTGGAAGACAGAGGCGGAGGGATCCCCGGAGCCCAGCAGGTCGAGGCTGCGGTGGCCGGGAGCGGCCACTGCACTCCAGTCTGGGCAACAGAGTGAGACTCCAACTCAAAACAACAACAACAACAAAATAAGTTGAGCGTAGCAGCATACACCTGTAGTTCCAGCTACTTGGAAAGCTGAAGCGGAAGGATCGCCGGAGCCCAGCAGGTTGAGGCTGCAGTGGCCTGGAGCGGCCACTGCACTCCAGTCTGGGTGACAGAGTGAGACTCCAACTCAAAAGAAAAAGAAAAAGAAAGTAATGGGTTAATGAATTAATAAACTATTATGGGTATGGGGCTGGTGGCCTCAAAAAGGAGGAAGAGAGATCTGAATTAGCATTCTCAGTCCTCTCATCATGTGATACCCTGTACCACTTTGGGACTCTGCAGAGTCCCTACCAGCAAGAATACCCTCACCAGATGTGGCCCCTAAATCCTGGATTTCTTAGCCTTCATGACTGTAAAAAAATAAATTTATTTGTTATAAAAATTATTCAGTTACAGGTATTCTGTTATGAGCCACAGAAAATTAGCTAAGACGCCTACTATGGCAGAATAAATGGACCAAGACACTTATACTAAGCAAGGGTTTCTCAACCCTTGTTACTACTGACATTTGGAGTTGGTAGTTCTCTGTTGTAGGGGATATCCTGTTTGTTAAAGAATATTACAGCATCTGTAGCTTCTGCTCACTATAAGCCAGTAGTGCACTCCCAATTATGACAATGAAGAATGTCTTCAGACATTACTTATTGTCTCATAGTAGGGAAAAATAAGCCTAGCTGAAAACCGTAGGGTAAGTAGTTATTCAGAAAGAGAGAGGTAACTGCAAGAGGTTCAGGAGAAAACGAATGGGTGGTAAAAGTGGGGAAGGGAGGAGAATTTGAATTTTTCCTTTCACAAAATCTTGCTACAAGAGGACTGGATATGCTTAGCCAGACATCATTCTGGAAGACTAAAGGCTTTGGAATGAAAAAGGACAAATGGAGTCCTGAGTATACTGTTTCTTGGAGAGAGTGTTTCTGATTATACATAATAGTTATACTTTTTAAAAAATTGAAGTTCACAGGCAACTGAGGATCTAAAATGCATTAGTAGTAACCACCATGAAGTAATGGCTTTTGAATAGCACATGTAGGCCTTCTTGGGATTGAGGATCAAATAAAATACTTTAAAATTTATAATTTGAAGACATTTTGCATGCTTAAGAGTTAAAAAAAATCACTTAAGCATGTATGATATTTGTTCAAATTCATATTGTTTATTATATTATTTGTTAAAGGAGCTGAGGAAATACTACAAATTGTTAATGAATGTACCATATCATCGTGCAATGTTTTACGTGAAATGGGCCAGCCTCATTTCAAGACTGATCTTTGCTTTGTTTACATTATTGTGTGTGATTTATTTTATCAGACAGAAGATGTTGGCTGTATGAGCATGGCTGCCTTATTTGTTTACTGTCTCTCGCAAAGGTGAGTGCTTGAGATAACATAAAGATGAACAGTGAGAAGCCACATGCCCTTTGTTCTTTGTATGCTTGCATTGAAGTGTGAACACCCAGCTGAGATTGAGCCAACATAAACTAACCGGATCCTCTTTTATTCTTTTCTTTTTTTAAATTTGAAGAAGAGGCAGAGATTATAATCAGGTGACCTAGTGCACCGGGATAGAAACTAAGACCTATGCAGGGAGTTGTTGATTAGAAGAAGTTCTAGCCCCTAATCCAAGGCTTTTATTTCTGACTCACTTCTATTTCTCCTGTATTTTCAATGTCTCTTTCCTATATCTAGTTCTTACCTTAAATATTAAATTCTGAAAGTGATGGTTTCTGGCTCCCAAATAGAAGAAATAATCTAAGTCATCATAATATAATTCGGATTCTCTGGATGACACTCTCTTTTATCTAACATGTTCTTGCTTATTTTCTTGTTTACTGTCTGTTTTTCATTTCCTACCTAGAATCGCATGTTTATGAAAAGAGAAACCTTATTGCTCATGTAAAATATGGGCTCCCCAGTACACATACCTGAGTCAGGCTCATAAGTGCAGAAAGATATGACCTCTGTTTCATCCAACCAGAAGCAGGAAGCAAGTTGTTAAAAATTTGGAAAACACCTCCAGGGTGTTTCTAGTTGGAGTCAACAGAGCAAAGCAACTCTCCAACTTCTTGATTAACCTGATGATTATAAATGGAATACGATGTCATCATGTAGCCCAGATGCCCAAATAAAGTCAGATCCATGGTCCTCATGTACCTCGTACCCTCCTGACCACCTCTCTCAAAGCAGAGGAGATAGAAGCCAGTCATCAAGACCATTTTGAGGCAATTCTCATTCTGAGACTGTCCAAACTGTGGGAAAAAATCAAAAACCCAGGCAAAAACCCAGACAAAAGTTGAGTGCTCTCTCTCTCTCTTTCTTTTTGATAAAGATAACTGTTTTCATATAACATAACTTTGCCTAGCTCTCAGTACATATTTGTTGAATCTATATAGAAAAGTATGAGCCAAAAAATCATACAGCCCAAGAGAAAGTCAAAGAAGAGCAGTCTGCTCACTTTCCAATTTTCTCCAGGCCAACTTTTTGTTATTCCATTCCTTAAGATTTTCCTACACCCTTATTTTGTTGGTCTTCTGCATTTCTAATCACATGATGCACAGGCAAGTACTTGTCTTTTCTCAGCCTCAGTTTATTTATTTTTAGAAGCAAAGAGAACTATGTATTATCACCAGTAGATGTTATCTAGGAGGATTGAAATAAAACATGGATAATATATATGTGAGGAAATTTTAAATTACAAACTGTGCATATTTAAATACATTTTTACAGAATTATTAGCTTTTCCATTTTTGAAGAAAAATTCAGACCTTTCATTTTACAGTGGAGAACAAATTGATCCAAAGAGTTTAAATTGTTTCATCACATTTACAGAAATTTTGTGGTTTTCTGACTCCAGATTCTGTTCAGTTCTTTTTTTCTAACTGCCTTCTCCAAATCTTTCTAAGAGTTTTAACCTTAGGGGTGACTTGCCCTAAGCAGTACACACAGCATGCTGCAAAGTCTTTTGGCTCCTAGTTTAGCACATTTTTATATTACATCTCTCTGCTTCCCATTCATGTTGAATTGTAATGAGCTCACTTCACTTTTAATGAGTATGTTAATGTGTTAGTGTTGGTCTCAGCCTGACCTAGTATATGTTTGTCTTTGCTGCTCTGTTTCTATTTAAACTGCAAGCTCTTGTGAGGAGAAAAAAATGCCAATTTAACCACCCCACTGCCTTGTGCTCCTGAGGGCTTAACAAACACTATTTGGTGATGATAATGATGATAGACTGGGCAGAATAATATTCCCCTTTCTTTCCAGAGGGCTGTGTGGTTGTTTTATTTTGCATTTGGAATCCTCTTGTCATTGTTTAAAAGATAGGTACTTTAGGATTCTTTTAAAAGCTAGAAAATGGAAGCAACATTTCCATCAATAACTTTTCTCACCAGTATTCTGAATTTTCCCCAGATTTGCAATGGGAAACAAATGTGTGAAACCCAGAGATAAAGTGTGGAGTGGAGCTGTCATTTTATATTTGTTTTCCAGGACACTGCTGAGCACAGCAATATAAATGGTAAATGCCACTTCCTTTTACAGGAGAGCAGGTGGCACTTGAGGCAGGGGAATTGAAAGGATTCAGGATATGTGGGAAAGAAAAACAACCCAAAAAAAGTGGAAGCTAAGAAGTTACATAAATACTATGCCTAACACATTTTTTATACAATACAGAACTTTTCTTGTTTGGAGATAAGTCACTGCTTTTACCTTAAATCTTAAATTTAAAGTAACCAAGCGCCCATGGGCCACTTAAGGGAATTAGAAATTGCATAGTATATTGGTTATATTCATGAACTAAACCTAGTATCTATCAAATAGGGTTATTATGAGAATTAAAACAATACATGCATGACTCTTTATACAATGCCTTCCTCATAGCAGGTACCCAGTACATTTTAGTTATTAATATCTTCTTCATATTTGAGACTCCATTCTTATGAGCAGATTAAAGGGGTTGTTCCCAGCTTTAAGATAGTGATTATAAAATGTGGGTGGTCAAACACTGATCTTGGGAGCATCAGTCAATACGGAAGAGCTGCTGGATACTGAGGTCTCCGAAGTCTTCCCTGAGGAAAACTGTTTTTCTAAAACTATTAACTTGTATGGGTTGAGACATTATGAAATTACAAATGTGTAATAGAGGATTAAGAGATAATCACCAATTAACATCCAATCATTAATCCATTTATTATATTAGCTACTAATAGCTTAAGGTTCCTTGAGGGAATTAAAGAGGACAAAACATGAATATATGTGGCAGACTGTTCTCCACATTTGTTACTTCTTTTTCCTGTACATACATGCCCCTGATACCCTTCTAGTTAGGTGTAGACACAAGCCTACATTTTACTCAATGCAGTGTAATTAGAAGTGATGGTGCCCCTTCCAGGCCCAGACCACTAAACATTTCTCACATGTTGTCCTCCTTGCTCTTCCCTTAACTAGATAAATAAGCATGGGGTTCTTAGAAAATGCAAACTGAAGATGGAAAGTACTCAGGTTAGTAGTCTCATATTGATATTAAAAAAAAATAAGTAAACTCTTACTATGTTTGAACTATTATACAGTTTGGGGGTTTATTCATAACGAAAATGAGCATTAAGTTAATTCATAGAGAATATATATGTTTGTGTGTGTGTATATATATATATATATTTGTATATGTGTGAAATTTGGATCATGATGATAGGAGACAAGCAGGAGAATAATTGGGACAAATAAGCTACAACAAAGTACTGTAGTGCCATTTTCAAAGTAATGAGGCAGGATAATAAGTATAGGAAAAGTGACCTCTGCTTCATCTTACAAGAAGCAGAAAACAAATCACTAAAAATTTGGAGAATACCTCCAGGGTGTTTATGGCTGGAGTCAGCAGAGCAAAGCAGGTCCTCCACCTTCTTGTAATGGAACAGGAGCTTATCAAGCAGCCCAGATGTCCAAATAAAAACAAATCCATGGCCCTCATGACCCTTGTCCCCTCCCAATCACCTCCTTTCCTGAAGGCAGAGGAGGTCAAAACCAGTTACCAAAATCCCCTCAGTGCAGTTCTCCTTCTGAGACAGTCTGCACTCCCATTCTTTGGATGGATACTTTTTCTCCTTCCCCAATCCTTTTTCCCTTTGAGTGTGTCTTTTCATCTTAATAAACTCTTGATTTCATTCACCAACCTGGTGACCTGCTCTGGAATTCTTTCTTGTGGCAATGTCAAGAACCCAGTCAAGAGTCTCTTCTCCTTCTGTCTCTATCTCTGTCTCTGTCTCTGTCTCTGTCTCTGTCTCTGTCTCTCTCTCTCTCTCTCTCTCTAAGAAACCTTCCTTTTGGCAATAATAAAAGCTTGCAAAGTTAGAAGAAGCACAGTGTACAAGACTTTTTTAAGTTCTGACAAAATTTGCAAGTTTTGTGGAACCCCAAGACCAACTTTAAGTTAAATAATTAACAAGAAGGACTCACAGAACTCACTCAAAGCTCATTTACAGTTAAGGTTTATCACAGCTAAACAATGCAGATTAAAATTAGCCAAATGAAGACACTTGTAGGAAAGAATCCAAGAAGATTCCAAATGCACAGACAACTTCCAGCTGTTCTATTCCCATGGAGTCATGGACAGTACTACTTTGCCAGTAATGATGTATGAAAATACACATATCATATTGCCATCCAGGGAAGCTCACCTGAGCCTTGAAATACAGAGTTATTATTGAGGCTTCGTCATTGTAGTTTACTGACCAACCATATAGTTGATCTCAGTCTTCAGCTTCTTCAGAGCTCAAGTTGACACCACATTACCCCAAGTCTCTACCCTAAATGACATAGTTCAACAATCAGGAATGACTCAAGCCCCCAGGCAAACAAAACTCTTCTATCAGACATCGTATTCCAAGGGCTAAGATATTACTTTTCAGAAACCTACGGCAAAGACTAGACCTCTCTTTGGGCAAAATTAAATTCTATACTACACAAAACTCATCAATTATTTCTGGAATCACTAGGAGTGTAAACATATATGGATCTTAGCACAAAGAAGACAATGTTTTATTACCAGACATACACACAGCCTTGGGTAGATCATGCACTTGTCAGGCAAAGGAATTTGAATAAGGAATGAGATTTAGACCTCACATTCATGGTCAACTATACTTTATGGGCTTGTGTAAAGTAAAATAAGTTGCCTTTTTCTAATTTATATAAGATAGATAAATGTCTGTTTTCTAATTTCGACAAAGACATTTTATATGTTAAAGAAACCTTGCGTGCAGAGTTCAAATGATGTTATAGTCCCTGCAGAGCCTATTCATATAGGCATCAGTGAGATTCTTTTTACTGGTTTTACGTTCATTCTTCATCCCCCCACCCCCAGGTTAAATTTCCTTAGACCCCTTTATTCAGGCTTTATCCTGGAAAGGCAGAAGTATATCTTTAATCTCCATAGGATGAGGTGAAAGTCTTGCAGATTTTTTAGAGTAACCATATACAAGTAAAGCCTTTATGCCTTAACTTCATCACTTAATTTAATTTCAATCTGTTTATATGCTAATAGTACACACATGTATGTATATATAATATATATATATATAAATTTTGTAAACTAGGAAATTTTACATTTTTCAAAATACCTTAGAAAGTTGAATTGTCAGAATCAATGATAATTCCTCTCAAACCTAAATTTATACTGAAAATTATTTTATGGCATAAAAAATCTGCATGGACTATTTTCTGTCTGTGCACTTCAGGATCTCATTTTTTATATGTATGTTTCAAGTAAGGTACATAGTCACAGTTTATCAGAGGGCTCCAACCCTCTGGCCACAATTGCAACTTCTAGAATGGTTACATCCTGAAACTTTGCCACAGCTGTCAGGGAAGATGGTCTTTCTTTCAGATCAAACTCTCTAGGGACAATGGTTGTTTGTGGCTATCTGCAGTCACCTTAATGACATGTGAAAGAAAAGTGCCTGAGAAGAAAGACAAACAGAAGAAACTATTATACTCTTTAAACTCAAGTATCCAGATGTGTCTGATGAGCTTCTCTTTCAATTGCCTGTGAGGTGGGCAAAAAAACTTTCGGTTGATTTAAATTGAAGTAAATTCTCATTACTTGAAGACTCCTGCTGGGGGGAAAAAACATTAAAAATGCAAACTAGCGGAAGGATAGTAGTTAGTGTCCTTAGCTTCTCAAATAGCTGAGAAATTGATTGAAAGTAAGTGACAACATTTCTCTCTCAATCAGTCCCTTAATGTTGTAACTTTCCTGTTTTTGACTATGTCACCATGGCTTTGCTTTTGTGTTTCTTTTTTTTTTTTTAATAATCAGTATTTTTTATCATCATATTGTGGGGTACAGTTAAGGATTAGATATACAAATATGTTTCGTTCAGACACCCTTGGTGATAAGAGGTGTCTCCCCGTCCCCAGACAGATATTGAGTACCGTTAATCCTATCCCCCCCCCCATAATTTTCCACCACTGTCAGTCATTTTCTTATAGTATTGCGTTGGATGTTCAAGGTTCACTATATGAGTGAGAACATGTGATACTCCGATCTTTGTTTCTGTGAAAGGTCACTCCTAACTCCAGTCAGAATGGCAATTATCAATAACTCAAAAAATAACAGTTGCTGGAGAGGGTGTGGCGAAAAGGGAACACTTCTACACTGTTGGTGGGAGTGTAAACTAGTGCAACCTCTGTGGAAAACAGTATGGCGATTCCTAAAAGCTCTAAATATTGACCTCCCATATGACCCCACAATCCCCCTACTGGGAATATACCGTGAAGAACTCAAATCACTCTATAAAGAGATACCTGCACACGTATGTTTATTGCAGCATTGTTCACAATAGGAAGAACCTGGAAGCAACCATGCTGTCCATCAAAAGGGGACTGCACTAAAAAATGTGGTACATATACACGATGGAGTACTATGTAGCCATAAAAAAGAAAAAAATCATGAATTTTGCAGCAACCTGGATGGAACTAGAGTCTATAATACTGAGTGACCTCTCACAGAAACAATGATCTGAGTATCACATGTTCTCACTCATATAGTGGATCTTGAACACCCATCATGTCACATAAGAAAAGGACTGACAGTGGTGGGAAACTATAGGGGGGAGGGAAAGGAAGGTGAGATTAATGGTAGGAATATCTGCCTGGGGGTGGGGAAACACCCCTTATCAACAAGGGTGACAGAACAAAGCATATTTGTATACCTAACCCTTAACTATACCCCACAATATCAAAATAAAAAATATTGATAAAAGAAAATAAATAAATAAAAATAACCACTCTTGTGTTAACTAGTCCTCTCTTGAGATAAAAGCATTAATCCATTCATGAGGGTAGAGCTCTCATGACCCAATCACATTGCTACAGTGGCAAATATATTTCAACATGAGTTTTGGAAAAGACAAACCATAACACTACTATTTTGGAAAAGGGCTAATTCTGTACATATATAAAATTACAGGCTGTGTGAGGATTGAAGATCATGAATCACTAGTGAAGGCAATTTCTATAAGCATATTTTATTTTTTCTGTTTTCTGTGCATTCAAGGCAATCTGAGTGTAAGAAAAGAGAAGATAGGTTGATACTAAGTGAAGCTTTGATACACAGTTAAAATTTTTTAAGGTGTCTCTGAGGAAAGGACAGTAGGTTTAAAATCTGGGAATACTGGCAGAAGAGTAGTTAAAGTAACGGACTTCTAACCATTTTCTGGCTAGAGAAGAAAATGAATACAGAAGGTTCCTCTTAGATTCAGAGAAAATAGAGGGGCCATTTTACAGATATTGTTAGTGAATGGAACAACAGATAACAGTGCTAGAATGGTTGGAAGTGGTAGTGATAAAAATTAAAAAGTACATTGTAGATATAAAGGGTCTTCAGGGAAGAGACAGTTATGAATGTACATTTTCAGCAAAGAACTTGAAAATGTACAGGATTGTGTTTATATGGAATGGGAGCTTCAAAGGGGCACCATGAAAATACTTGGAAAGGAAAGGAACAATAATATTTAGGTGAGAAGAAAAGTATGGTGCAATGTGAGAACTGTGAAACAAATGGAGATGCAAAGAGACTTACAGTTTGGGAAATGAGTACAGAAAGGCACCGGATAGAATTGGGGAAAAGAATTAGTCAATATGACCAACTGATTAAAGTGATAGAATAGTTAGAAATAAGTATTTCAAACTTTCGTTTCCTGGAATGAATTGAAATATTTAATGTTATTTTTATTATTTTTCCTACATTTGAATTCTTTTGGAGGTTTTGTTCTAACTCAATTTTATTTCAGTATAATTACTGCCTTTGTTTGACTCCATTTTCTTCTATTTTAAAATTTTATCTCCTGCATTAATTGAGTTGTCCAAAACAAATTGGCCAAAGTCAAACATTTCCAACTATCAGTATATATTTTAAAAACCCTTATGAGCCACAAGGAAAGTTTACAACTGTTTCCTGGTTTTGAAGATCAATCTATGTGTTACCTAAATTACTTGTTTTTATATTTTGAATTCATTTTACATGACAATAACTATGTTTTATACATGTTGTCAATTTAGTAAACTATATTTATATTTGAAATGTTTTGATGAAATCTCTTCATACAGAAATTGTACATAACTTAAGAAAAGTATTTTGTTTATGGGTAGGAAGATTCAATATCATAAAGATGTTTTTTGACTTTAAATGTATCTGTGAATATAAACAAATTAAGATAACAATCCTAATAGTGTTTTTCTAATATTTGACAAAAAAAATCCTAAAATGTACATAGAATCATAAAAGGCCAAAAAAAAGATTTTTTAGAAAAAACCAAAACAGAAAAGATTTAGATGATAAGGCATTAATCATTTGAAAAGGCTAAATTAACCTAAAAATATGATCCCAGTATATAAATAAAGAACCCAATGGGAAATAAAAGAAATAAACAAGTAAACACAGCAATAGACTACACAGATATGGAAATAACTACTTGAAAATTGATTGGGTTTTCACAGATGAAAACAAGTGTACAAACAAAGACTTTCATTAAGATTTTACAAATGATTGCATTTAAAATTAACATTTATATATGACAGATAACACCATAAATAAAACAAAAAGAGATACTAGAAAAAAACTAACAAATTATTTGTAAATGGATTATAAAATGGAAAGCAAATATAAATGATCCAGTAGAAAAAAAAATTGGTCACATATATAGAGATAACTAAACTAGAAAGAATGTTGAATTTCCAAGGAGGAAATAGAAAAAGGCCCAACCCCTTTCTTAACCATCAATGTGCAAACTAAAATAACTCTCTGCTAGTTCATATCCATGATATTGTTAAAAATTAATATATGTGATAACACACGTTAGCAATAAGAGGTGGAAATTGGGATGGTTATACATTGCTAATGGGGCTGTAACTTGTTAGTACCATTTTAGGGAACAATCAAGCAAATTCTACAAAAGGAATATATGCATATTCTATGATCAAGCAATTCTATTTCTTTCTATTTCCCCTAAAGACATTTTTAAGCATATGTCCAAGAATATTTATTGCAGTATTGTTTAAAAGAATGATATTGTTGAATATATGTCTTTTTTCAGGAAAGAAATATATAAGTATACTATGATTTATTTATAACAGAATACTTTCAGCAATTAAAAGATGTTAACTCAAAGTATAGACTTTTAAAGTATAGCTCTCAAAATTACTAAAAACAAGTCAACAATGACATAAGGTAGCTAAGAATTTAGATGAGTTATACCACTCAGGAATACATAGTCTATACTTACATATCATTTAGTCTGCATATCTCAGACAAATAATTCTTATAAACAAACCCATGCCTTTATTGTTGTGTCAATAACTTAAAGGAATAAGAACAAAACTATTGACATCAAGATGATTCCAAGCCAGCAGACTTGTAGATTTACCTCTCACACAAATCTCTTTTTCTTTTCTTTTTTTGAGTCAAGAGTCTTACTCTGTCATCCAGGCTGGAGTGCAGTAGCACTCTCACAGTCACTACAGGCTGAAACTGCTGGGCTTAGCCAATCCTTCCGCCTCAGCCATCCACGTAACTGGAACTACTGGGGTGTGCAACCACACGTGGCTAATGTTTTCTTGATTTATTGTAGAGACAAGCTCAAACAATCCCCTCACCTCTGTCTCCCAAAATGCTGGGCTTACAAGAGTGAGCCACCGCACCACACCTGGAGAACTTTCCCTGTAAGACGACCACTTGTATAACTAATCCTGAATTTTACCCCACATCTTTAAAATAAAATAGTAATAGTAAAATAAAATAATTATTTTTAAAAACACCAAAAAAAAATTTTTTTTGCAAAATATTTTTGTAAGATTATGGGACAACTCACAAATAGAATTTTAGTGAAAAAGCAAATTGAAAATAATAGTAATAATATATCATTTATATGAAGTTTATATGCACAGGAGAGTGTATATTTATGCATAAACATGCAATAGAAGCATAAAATATATATGAATGTAGCAGTTATCAGCATATCAGTTATCTCTGTGTGAGAAAAACTGGAAAATAGATTTAGAGGATGGGGCTCCAGTTCTATGTAAACATTGTTCCTTTAAATAAAAAAGATTATAGATTAATAACATGAAATGATAATTTTTATTGGTGGTGGCTAAATATGTATTTGATATAATAATTACTGTGTTTGAACTGTGTGACAGCTAAAAAATAGATTAAACTTAGCAAACTAAAAACCCTAAAATTATAGTAAATTATGTGTCTTTCACTCAAGTTAATTCATATCTGATATATCTAAAGTAAAAGAATGAATAATATCCCACTTGGATGATTTTCAAAAGTAAAATTAGCTTTTAAACTCTTCTCCATATACCAGAGTGGAAGAGGTCGGGGGAAAAGAGCAAAATCAAGATTCTGCACCTGAAAATTTTAGGGGAGGACTTCATTCACCTCAAGCTTTAGAGATAGTATAATGATTAAATAAATTAACACCTGCAAAGAACTTACAACAGTGCCTTGCATAATAAATAAATGTTGATTATTAGTACTATTATAACACTAGAAAGAGATCACTGAAGTGACCAGCTCTCAAAATTACTAAGAACAAGTCAACAGTAACATAATGTAGCTAAGAATGCTCAGTCTATACTTACATATAATTTAGTCTCCATATCTCAGGCAAAGAATTTTTATAAACAGATCTATGTCTTTATAACCGTGTAAATAACTAAAAAGAATAAGAAGAACAGCATTGACATCATCATGATTCAGAGCCAACAGAGTGGTGGATTTACCTCTCACAATTACTATGTGTTTGATCCCTCCTAGCCCTGGCAAAGTGCAAGTATCTGTGGCCTTGAAAATGAAAAAAAATTACTGCAACCCTGGAGTTGATTATTGCAGGATTCAAAGTAGGATTCACTTTTTTTTTTAACCAGACAAATAATATGTTTTTAAAAATGTTTAAATAATCTGGGCTTCAAAAAATTATTCTTCTACAAAATAACGCCACTACTAACTTTTACAGGTTGTGTGAGGTTTCTAGTAGAGAGTATAAATGTAAAACTGCAATTCAGAACTTGGCACTGAGTTACGTAATGTTAGTTCTTTACCTTAAAATATGGTCTTTCTTCACAATATTTATTGTTCTATTGCTTAATATTTTTCACTACTTCAACTCAGCCATTTCAGTAAAAATCACTTACCAATCACTGCCACCTTAAAAAATATTCTTGTAAAGCACTGTAATGGGACACTTCCATGTGTTATTAAACATTTATTATCACTATTACCACCTTTCTTAATTTATAACATTTAAAAATATAGTAATTTTTAAGCACATACACAGAGCAATTAAATTAACCGGAAGTTTTTTTTTATGTAAATGTACTGTTATAACTCCGACCATGCTAACCTCCCAATGCTTGAAAGAATACATGAAGTCTACGTGAAAGTATTTTTTCAATGCCTTGTATGGCAGCAAAGAAAACTAATGATCTCTCTTAACATTCCTCTCTATGCTCCTTACCTGAATTCTTCACCAGAGGTCACTAACTGAGAGAGGAGTATATCCATTCCAGTGGTTGGCATCAATTTCGAGTTAAAGTTTCATTGCTTCTCCATCATGGTAAATGACCATTAATTGAGAACATAAGGATATCACCTTCTACATTGCAATTTCTAGGGAAAAAAGTGATGACTTTATGGAGAATGATCGTATATTAACAGCTTAGCAGAGTCATATTGGTTGCTTTCTCTTACCCTTTCCCCTCCTCTTTGGCCCCCTTGCCATTGTACCGGTATTAATTAGAGACAAGTTGCTTTACACTGTGACCTTAAACAGGAATTTCAGACATACAAAGAATTGTGCTTTATAGAGTTTTAAAATAAGGCAACTTAAACATGAGTTTTATTAAAAATAAATAGAAGAATCACATGGAGCAGTGAAGAACTAAGTGTAGCAGTCTAATCACACACTTGTTTTCCCTTAACTAGAAGTCTGTAACTATTACTTAAACTTATTTTTTTAATTAAAAAAGTACATACTCTAGATAAATGTATAGGCAGCACAGTGTTCTTGAGTGAAACTGTGTTCTGACAATAATAATCAATTAGCTAATGGCTGTGGCTAATTTCATTATAGTACAGTTTTAAAATACAATGTTGTGAAGAACATACCAGCTTACTTGTAACTAGAAAAATCATAAAATCTCAAATGTGGAAGAAAATCTGGAGGGCATCTAACCCAAAGTCCTTGGCAAAACAAAATGCATCCATTAGTAAGAAGACAATGCCTGGCGTGAACTGGTGAATGGCTGATGTTCAGTAAGTACAACTTCCCTAGTATCTCTTTAACTATGCCTGTGATATTGAACTACAACAACATTGATTTAGTAGAAATTCCAAAAAGGATCTGAAAAGAGTTAGACCTGTTTTTGGTGAACTTGTGCCAGTTGATGGAGACTACCATTCCCTTTACTAGGTAAGATTTTATCATACAGATGTTTTACAATGCTTTCCAAAATTTCTCCAGCCCTGATCATCAAGACAATCAGGTTTTTAGCTGTACAGTTAATTTATCAACTTTTACATGAAAATATTTTTAAATTGAAAAAAACTTAAAGCTCTTCCTCGTTATGCCTTCCTCCCATCACCGTCTTAACTCTTCCTACCCATTACATGAAAACGTTTTGAGCAAGTTGTTTATTCTCAGTTCCTAGTTTTTCACTGTCTTTCACACCTTGTGTGTGTGGCGTTCCTGATTGGTTAAGAAGAGAGATCTTTTGATGTCAAACCATTTTAAAACTCCGATTATTATGCAAATGTTGCTGTTTTTACAAAGGCTGTGCTCACTTCCTTAATCTCATTTGGGTGCTGGCACCTGGGGGCAAAACCTCAGACTCATTCCACCAAACCCGTGATTAGAAATCACAAATCTCTCATAGACATTTCTGGTTTGTAGAGGACAATCAGGAGAGCTCTACTTGAAAGTATTTGGTTAAACCGGGCTCGGTGGCTCAGCCTGTAATCCCGTGCCTTGGGAGGCTGAGGTGAGTGGATTGCCTGAGCCCGCGGGTTCGAGACCCGCCTGGGCAACTTGGCGAGACCTCATCTCTACAATAAATCAAAAGTTAGCCAGGCGTGGTAGCGCACGCCTGTAGTTCCAGCTACTTGGAAGGCTGAGGCGGAAGGATCGCCGGAGCCCAGCAGGTCGAGGCTGCGATGGCCTGGCGCGGCCACTGCACGCCAGTCGGGGCTACAGCGTGAGACTCCAACTCAAAAAAAAACCAAAACCAGTGTATGGTTAATTGTGTCACCTGTCTAAAGAGAAAGGAGGGTCTGACAGTGTT
>CAUYQG010095371.1:0-20160 GCA_963574415.1 Tarsius wallacei
ACATGAAGAGACATGGAGGAAACTTAAATGCGTTTTACCAAATGGAAGAAGCCAATCTGAAGCCGGGCTCGGTGGCTCAGCCTGTCATCCCGCGCCTTGGGAGGCCGAGGTGAGCGGATCGCCTGAGCCCGCGGGTTCGAGAGCCGCCTGGGCCACTTGGCGAGACCTCATCTCTACAATAAATCAAAAATCAGCCGGGCGTGGCAGCGCGCGCCTGTAGTTCTGGCTACTTGGAAGGCTGAGGCGGAAGGATCGCTGGAGCCCAGCAGGTCGAGGCTGCGGTGGCCGGGAGCGGCCACTGCACTCCAGCCTGGGCGACAGAGTAAGACTCCAACTCAAAAAAAAAAGAATATGATTACTATCTTGCTATATACAAATCACTTCCTTACTCATCTCTTAGCAATACTTTTATAAAACCTGTCATCTACATATCTACATTAAGTCTCATACACATAACTTTAAAAGTTTAGGAGATGAGAAATAATCTCTATTTTGCATATTACAAGGTGAGTCATGCCAAAATACATAACTCAATGATACAGAAAAGACTATTATTCTCTTCCATGCTTATTACCATAAATTAAAGTCAGAAAAAAAAATCACACATCTTGTGGTGTTCAAACAACATTAGCTATAAGTGACTGATTTATTCACCTATCTTCATCTTTGAAATCCATAGTTAATCAGCAAATATATTTATAAGTGTCTTTTCTCAAGGTCCCTGAAACTATTACACGACAGCCCATAACCCCAACAGCACACCAACTGTCATATTATAAAGGGGAAATATCTCATTTAAACATGATCTGGATCACTCAAAAAAATCAGATTTTATTTGAAACATGACATTTTAGTCACTTTAAAATAGATACCTTTTAAAAACTCTTACTCTCCCGGCCGGGCTCAGTGCCTCAGCCTGTAATCCCAGCACTTTGGGAGGCCGAGGCGAGTGGATTGCCTGAGCCAGTAGGTTCGAGACCCACCTGGGCAACTTGGCGAGACTTTGTCTCTCCAATAAACCAAAAAAAAAAAAAAAATTAGCCAGGTGTGGTAGCATGCGTTTGTAGTTCTGGCTACTTGGAAGGCTGAGGTGGAAGGAGCCCTAAAGCCCGGTAGGTCAAGTCTGCAGTTGCCGGGAGCGTGCCACTGCACTCTAGTCTGGGCAACAAAGTGAGACTCCAACTAAAAAAAAAAAAAAATCTTTCTCTCATTTGCCCTCCAAGTGTCAAATCCATCTTTTATCATAAAATAACCACTTAAATTGACCCTTTTCCATTTTAAACATTTTTTTTTTGAGTTGGGGGTCTCACTTTGCACCCAGGTTGGAGTGCAGTGGCATGATCACAGCTCACTGCAGTCTCAAACACCTGGGCTCAAGCCATCCTCCTGCCTCAGCCTCCAGAGTAGCCAGGACTACAGGCATGTGCCACCCTACCTAATTTTTTTGTTTGTTTTTGGTTTTGTAGAGAAGAAGTCTCGCTATGTTGCCCAGGCTGGCCTCAAACTCCTTGGGCTCAGGCTATCCTCCCACCTCAGACTCCCAAAGTGCTGCGATTACAGGCGTGAGCCACCACTGCACCAGGTCACCAATTTAAAATATTTTAAACAGGAATCTTCTAAACACATAGAAAGATTAATGCTTACAGGCTAATAGAGAAATGTCTATATCATTTCCATGTTTTGAACAGCTCAGTATTAAAACTGTACACTTTAATTGCCTGTTTTGTTCAATTTATTCTTTCAAAAACAAACAAATACACAAAGGACCAACCTCTTTCAAATAAATAAAACTTTCTCAATCCACTCTCACTATATTCTGGCACAGGATATATTCACATTTGCAAAACAAATTGTGTTACACTGTTGTGTTAATAAGAAGTCAGTGATTCTCAATAACCAGAAGTAGATTACTTTATATAAAACACCACAATGGACTACTCTTCAAAGGAAAAAAATTTCAAATATGTTCGTTTTACCTGGAGAGAAGAGAGCTGAATGTTTGGAGTCTGTGTGCATGTGTCTGCCTGTGCTTGTTTAATTCTAAAAAACAACCTCCCACCAACTGTTTTCAAAAATCAGTATTTCTCTAATAAATATGAACACATACTATATAATAAAATGCATAATGTGTACTTCCAGAATACTATAATAATCCAAAAAGAAAAAAAAAATCAGTGTTTTAATTTTCCACAAAGCAAGTCAATGTTAAACAATGTCATTTTTTTCTCCCTAACCATTCCACAAATCAGAAGCACTGTATTTATATATTTAATAAGATTAACAAACTGACTAGAAGCTCTGGAGAAGGAGTGAAAGAAAAACCATTTTTCATTTTCCCACACACAAAAAGATAAAACAAAAGCAAATACGAAGACTTGTTAAATGAGAAGCATTTAAAAAACCCAACGTGACTAGCTTTTGATTTACCCCAGTCTGACAAGGAAGAGAGACCCCACCCCCACACCAGATTGTGTGGCTTTTTTTTTCCTCGGGTGGGGGTGTGGAGAAGAGAAGCTGTCACATTTCCATCTTCGGTTATTGTTAGTCCGCAGCCTAGATTCCCAAGAATCACTGGTCCAGGGGGAAAAATACTAAAGCAGACAATTAAAATGGTCTAAAACATACAATATTTTATTGGGTTTCCCCCAATGTTAAAGTTAATTACACCCAGATTCAATCTACTAGGACTATAGATTGCCTGTGACAGTCTGTCCCTCAAACACTCCAAGACCGCTTGCGCCAGATTCACTAACAATCCTCTCCTCTCTAAACTTAAATTAGAAAAACGCATTTCCGAAATTATTACATCCAAAAAGGCATTATCTCCCCCACTCTCTTTGCCTTTGGCGTGGGGAGTAGAGCGAAGAGTGAAAAAGAGAGACCTCTTCGCTCTTCAAACAAAAAGAAACGGAGGTAGAGGGCCAGTGGAGGAAAGACCAGTAGTGGACCTGCGTGCAATGTTGAGAAAAGTTTCTTATTTGACTTGTTTGTCCTTTGGCAGGGGTACAGGAGTTGGGCAGAAGGTCGGGGTCTCGGTCCCAGGGCTCGGGCGACAGGAGGCACCTGCGGGAGAGGAGGCTGGAGACCAGAGGGGCCAGGCGGGCACCTACCGACTTGCAGCACGTTCTCCACGGAGCCGCTGTCCAGCAGACGGATGCCCCGGCGGAACGGGAGCCCTTCGCCGCCGCAGCCGGCCGCACCAGCCCCGGCGCCCAGTCCGGAGGACACCCCCGCCGCCGCCGCGGGCCCGGGGGCGGAGCCGGCCGGAGCGGCGGTCCCGGGGGGTGGCGGCGGCCCCTCGTCGGCCGGCGAAGCCCCCGTCGCGCCGCCAGCCGCGCCGGGGCCGCCCCGGTACTGGAAGCTGGAGTACATGCAGATCTCCCGCTCATTCCGCGGGAAGGACCAGTAGACGATGCGGCGCTGCACGGGCTCCGGTATCCGCTCGAAGCGCTCCTCCACCCGCTCGTACGCCCACTTTTCCGCCACTGTCTTGGCGGCGCAGTCCAGTAAGGACTCTGGCTGCAGGTGGGGGCGGGCCCCGAGGGCCAGGCAGCTGCCGCCGACGCCCCCCAACCCTCCGCTGGCTGCTCCGGGCGAACAGCGAGGGTAGTGAGCCTGCGGGCTGGGCCACGAACACAGCCGCTTAGCTGGAGAGACCGGAGGCGGCGAGAGCAGCTCCTCTCGCTCACCTCCTTCCGCCATTGCTGGGGACTGACTGACTGACTCAGGCGGCGGTGGCGGCGGCTCGGGCTGCGGCGGAGACCCCGGCCACGGCCACGCGCCCCGCGCAAGCGCCCAGCGGCGGCGCCAGGGGGCGGGGCGAGCGAACCCGCGAGCCTGCCGGCCCGAGTGGGGAGCCTGGGCCGGTCCCGTGCGCGCGCCGCGAGGGCGGACGGGGACGGCTTGAGGACTAGCGTGAGGCGGCGCGCGCTGTCCCGGCCGCCGCGGCTCGACGAGGGACGGCAGCGAGCGCGGGCCCGTGGCGCGCTCCGGGCGCAGACCGTCCAGAACGCGCGCCGAGCGCTTGAGCGGGGCTGGCGGCCGCCGAGGAGCAAGGAGCGCCGGTCACCCTCGCCCGCCCGCGCGCCTCCAACCCACCTGCCACCGGCCAGAGAGGAATGGGCCCTGTGGCCGAGTGAAATGATGAGGCCATGGGCCATCTGAGGAGCCGCCTCCGCGAAGTTATAGGCTTGAGGGCCACAAGGAGAAAAAACTCAAAAGCAGGCTCCAGAGGTCCTGACACAACAGGAGACTGTCAGAAGGGCGGATCTGGCAGAAGGATGCCGGGAAGGAAAACACGAGGATAAAAATCAGTAAGTTCAAGTGGTGGAAATTCCCCTCACGCCACAGCAATATAGTATAAAATCAGTGGTGCTCCCCATCCCCCCAGAACAGGACAAAGTCGCACCTGAAAGGGAGATGGCACGCCAAGATCTCACCGCTACGGCGGCTGCACCCTCGTGAGAGGGTTTTGGAGGGTTTAGCACCTTGCATCCTAGAATACAAAAAACTTTTTTGTGTTTTTTGGTAGAATTATCTGATCCCCTACCTCCAGTCTAGATTAGGTCTTTCATGTTTTCCTTGCTTGGCTCAGTCTTCTACACCTTTATACAGTATTATTTATACAAGTTGTACACTTATTTTTATATATTTGTTTAACATCTGACTATAAACTCCATGAGAGCGAGAATTATATCTACTTCCTCACCTAATTTATCCTCTGCCTGGTACATAGTGGGTGCTCAAGGATGGCAATTTCACTACTGACTCCTCCATAAACAACACAGAATTGTAAGTGACTGTCTCTTGCTCAGTCACGAAAGCTCGGATTATGTCAGACAATTACTGGCTCACAAGTTAATCTTTACAATTTTAAAGTGTTCTAAAAACTATATTAAAAGGTTTCCTACAATTCAGTTTACCCTTCAAAATGAGCAAGTTCTAGAGTGTAAGATAAAGTAAGAATAAGAAGAGAGTAAATGATGGGAAAAAGACCAGAGTCAAAGTAGTTTGGTTTTACTGTAATCTCAGAATTAAAGAGCACAGGCTATAGAGTCAGAATTGGGTGTGAATCACACTTGCTGTGTGTGATGCTAATCTTGACTTAGTTAAATCATTTATAAAAGGGAGCTAGTAATAATGCTTCTACACATAACTTTTGTAAGAACTGGAAAAATTCAAATTGAGTGCTTATTTAATGCAATAGGTACTCAATATCTGTTTATATATGTTAATGAATTTGTATCTGTAAATATCTATAAGTGGATTACTGTGAAATAGCATAATTCCTACTCTGCCTGAATCTGGTATAGGCGTGTATAACACACATCCTTTTCCTTCCTAGAACTTCAGAGAGTTTGTTTTGGGGGTGAGTATTCCTTTAATGCCTGTCTCCCTGACTATGTAAGGGAAGGAATCGTTTTTTGTTGTTGTTTGTGGGGTTTTTTTGTGTTTTTTTTGAGTTGGAGTCTCACTTTGTCACTCAGGCTGGAGTGCAGTGGCAGCTCCCAGCCATCACAGCCTTGACCTGCTGGACTCCGGCGATCCTTCCAAGTAGCTGGAACTATGCGCACTACCACGCCCGGCTAATTTTTTGATTTATTGTAGAGATGAGGTCTTGCTTGCCCAGGCGGGTCTTGAAACCGCGGGCTCAGGCAATCCACTCACCTCAGCCTCCCAAGGCGTGGGATTACAGGCCAAGCCACCAAGCCCAGCTGGAATCGTTTTTATGTAAGGGCCTGTCCTTAATACCTACCATGCTACCTGTATATGGAAGATGTTTAAAAACACTTGAATTTTGAATCAATGAAGATGTTACTCCTATTTAATCAGTTACTATTAATAGAAGTTGGGACATAGGAAGAACAATTACTTAAATACTTTAAGAGTTGAACTTGATTCTTATGTTTGACTTAATTCTGTGTTTTGTGAGGACATTAAAAAATACAGGCCAGGTTCGGTGGCTCAGCCTATCATCCTAGCAATTTGGGAGGCTAAAGTGAGTGGATTGCCTGAGCCCACGGGTTTGAAACCAGCCTGGGCAACTTGGCGAGATCTCTACAATAAATAAAAAATTAGCCGGACACGGTAGCGTGCATCTGTAGTTCCAGCTACTTGGAAGGCTGAGGCAGAAGAATTGCCAGAGCCCAGCAGGTTGACACTGGGGTGGCCGTGAATGTGCCACTGCACCCCAGCCTGGGCGACAGAGTGAAACTCTGTCTCAAAAAAAAAAAATACAGAAAAGTACAAAGAATAGCATAACTTACACTCACATTTTCACTACTCAGAATTAATAATTATTACTTAATATATCCAAAGTCTGTTTTCATCACCTTCACATAGCATTGCCAGGAGTAACTACAACCTGAGTTTAGAGTATATTTTTAAATTGTGTGTGTTTATGTAATACTGTTTGGGGTATATTTGTTTAATGGAATGGTATCACACTACTTACAATCATACTGATTCCATGCCTGTGTCTGTGGATACACAAAGATCTCAGTCATTCCTCTTAAGAGCCACAAAATATTCCATCTTAAGAACATAGCACATTTTATTTCAATATCTAACTCCACTACTTGTTAGTTATATATACCTTAAAGAAGTGACTTAAGCCTTCTATGCTTCAGCTTTCTGATTTGTAAAATGGGGATAATAAGAGTATTTACCTAATAAGGTTGTTTTGTAATTAATATATGTGAATTGCATAGAATGTACTAAGTACGTGCTAAGTACTCAATAAATGTTAGCTATCATTTACATATTTATTTCACTAAAGATGGTCATTTATGATTTTTTTTCTTATTACAAACAGTTCTTCAATGAACATTCAGTGCTACAGTAAACATATTTGAGTCCCCTTATGCATAGATTCTAGAATTTCTCTTGGGTATAGCTAGACTGGAATTGCTGATTATATCCTCTATAAACTTCCAGTTTTACTAAATGCCGCCAATTTGTGTCCAATGTAGCTGTACCAATATATTAGTTATCTAAGGCTGAGTAACAAATTACTCCAAAATGTAGAAGTTTGAAGCAGCAATAGTATTTACTATCTCTCACGGTTTCTATAAGTAAGGAAATTGGGAGCCGTTTGACTATGGTTCTGGAGACCTGACTCAGAATCTCTCGTGAAGTTGGCATCAGATGTTAGATGAGGCTGCAGTCATATGAACACTTGACTAGGACTAGAGGATCCTCTGACACAGTAGCTCACTCATGTGGTTGGCAAATTGGTATTGGCTCTTGGAGAAAGTCTCAGTTCCTTTCTATGTGGGCCTCGCAAATGGGCTGCTTGAGTATCCTCACAGCATGGCTGGTTTGTCCACAAAAGAATCAAGAGAGTAAAGTAAATGCTACAATGTCTTTTATCTAGCCTCAGAAATCACATACCATCACTTCTATATTCTAGCCTATCAGGCCAGCCTTGATAGAATTCAATATTGGAGAAGACTATACAAAAGCATAAACATTAAAATGAAGCAAAGATTACTGGAAGCTTGTTGAATATTGCCTACTTTGACTAGCATGGAATGAGATTACTATTTTCCCCATATCTTCACCAAATATTTGATATTGTCAGAATTAATAATTTTTGACAGACTGATAAACAAAAAATGTTTTCTTTTTTTCTTTGGTCACTGATAAGGTTGAACATCATTTTACGTATTTTTGGCTATTAAATGCATCGCAAATATCTTTTTTCAATATGTCTCTTGTCTGTTAACTTTGCCATTGTGTCTTTTACTTATTTTGCTATGCTAAAGTTTTATATTTTGTTGAAGTAAAATACCTAACTTTTATGTTTTACACACATTATCTTGTTTAGGCAAGACTTTCATATTCTATTTTTTTTTTCTAGTGGTTTGGACTTTTTAACTTTTAGATCTTTTTTCCCTATCTAGAATTTTTTCTTTTCTGTAGATCTACTTTTATTCTTTTCTATATAAAGAACTGTTAATTGTTCAGATGTACCAACTGTCTTATATGCAAGAATTTTCTTCTGGGTCTTTTTTCTGTTTCACTTACCTTTTTATCTATTCCACTTCCAATAATATACTGTTTTAACTAATAAATAAATTTAGTAGCCAGGCTCAGAGGCTCAGCCTGTAATCTCAGCACTTTGGGAGGCCAAGGTGAGTGGTTGCCTGAGCCCACAGGTTCAAGACCAGCCTGGGCAACTTGGTGAGGCCTCGTCTCTCCAATAAATAAAAAATTAACCAGGCATGGTAGCATGCGCCTGTAGTTCTGACTACTTGGAAATCAGAGGTGGAAGGATCACCTGAACCCAGCAGGTTGATGCCAGGGTGGCTGTGAGTGTGCCACTGCACTCCAGCCTGGGAAACAGAGTGAGACTCCAACTCAAAAAAGTAAAAAGTAAAATAAAATAAATTTAGTAATATGTAATTAAATTTGGAAATATTTAGATGACTAGTGGAATAATTCCTCTTATCTTTGTTTTTCAAAATTTTCTTAGCTATCTAAATGCATTCCATTTGCCTATCCCTGTACCAACTGGATTGCATCTGGGTGCCTTTTTCTAATTCTTACCAAGTGACCATATGGAACAGCAGTGACTCTGGGCCTGTTACCTTTATTTGATCCTTCTCCTCTGGTAAGAGAATTAACCCATTTCAAAGATACTGTAGAAGTCTTAAGATACTTCTTTTACAGCATTGAAATGTCCAGGGTGAAAACACAAATACCAAAAATCAATGACCAGGAAGAATACATGACATTTTAAGGCAGCTCTTTTGATGTCAGGAAAATTTTGGGCCAACCTTAGAGACAAACCTTTAAAATTGCTTTTGTGAAATATCCTGAACTCCTCAGCATTAAACAAAAATCAGTGATAAGATAAAGATGAGGGAGAGTAAGACTCAGAGATAAGAGTTACTAGCAAGCAAAGTGTATACAATCCAGAGTCATTTATGTAATAATGAAATTTACTCTGGCTTCCATTTCAAAATGTAGAAGATAGATACCTGTGCTTCTTAATAACACTAACTTTGGGTATATATATTAAACACTGGATGAAGTGGGGATGGGAAAAGATATTTGGGAAATAGAAAGGAAGGCCATAATTAAAATGATTCAAATTGATGGAACCTATTACCTAGCTCTGCCATTTTTCTTGTGGTAGCTTTGTGGTTGTCTTCATTAAATTCATTACACCCCTCTCCAATTGTGGAGCAGTCATAAAATTAGAGGACTTTAGCTCCAAAGGTAAGCCCCAAGTTATCTGATGGAGGAATACCATATTCTTTTCTAAAGAGATTTACTCAGGGATAGACAGAAATAAGTGAATCAGTATGTGGCACTTCCTTGGTCATAGTGATTGGCTCAGGAATGAGCATAACCCATTGGACCAATGAGATATATTGTTTGTCAGGAAAGAAGAACTGTTTTCTCATTCTTTTAAGAAAGAGCGTGTAAGCCAGGCTCGGCGGCTCAGCCTGTAATCCCGCGCTTTGGGAAACTGAGGTGAGTGGATTGCCTGAGCCCACGGGTTCGAGACCCGCCTGGGCTACTTGGTGAGACCTCATCTCTACAATAAATCAAAAATTAGCTGGGTGTGGTAGCACGCCCCTGTAGTTCCAGCTACTTGGAAGGCTGAGGTGGAAGGTTCACCGGAGCCCAGCAGGTTGAGGCTGCGGTGGCCGGGAGCGTGCCACTGCACTCCAGTCTGGGCGATGGAGTGAGACTCCAACTCAAAAAAAAAAGAAAGACAGAGAGCATGTAAAAAGCATTTCTTTTAGCATCCCGATCCAGAAAAGGATGTTGTGAATACAAAGGTAAGTCAGGTTTGGGTTGAAGCTGACACACTAGAAGGCTTGTGGGAAAGATGAAAAATACCTAGATTTCTGATGGCATTGTTGAACAGCTGAATCAAACCTACTTGAAGCCCTCTAAGTCTATAGTCATCCAGTTACATGAACCAATAAGTCCCCTTTATTATTTTTCAGTACTTTATTGAGGTATAATTTATATGCATTAAAATGCACACTTTTTTTTTTTTTTGAGTTTAAGTCTCACTCTGTCTCCCAGACTAGAGGGCAGTGGCCGCTCCCGGCCACCGCAGCCTCAACCTGCTGGACTTCGGCGATCCTTCCGCTCAGCCTTCCAAGTAGCTGGAACTACAGGCGTGCGCTACCACGCCCGGCTAATTTTTTGATTTATTGTAGAGGTGAGGTCTCACCAAGTTGCCCAGGTGGGTCTCGAACCCGCGGGCTCAGGCAATCCACTCACTTCAGCCTTCCAAAGCGCGGGATTACAGGCTGAGCCACCGAGCCCAGCAAATGCACAAATCTTAAGTGTATAGTTTGATTATTTTTTTCCCCCAAGTCTGCTTGCTAGGAAATATTTTTACATATATACACTCCATGAGACCTTTACACAGATCAAAATGTAGAACATTTCTGTCATTCCAGAAAGTTCCCTCTTGTCCCTTTCCAGCCAATACCTCGTTCCACAGATACCCATTATTCATTTAAATGTTATATAGTATGAATTATTTTATGGCTGGTTTTATTCACTAAATGTAATGTTTTTGGGAATCATCTATGTTATTCTTATAACTGTTCTATTTTTATCCTGAGTAGTATTCCATTATATAAATGTATCCTATGTTGTTTGTCTATTCTCTCTTTGATGGACATTTAGGGTATATGTTAGTCAAGATGTGATTAGATATTTTCAGGCGTTCAGACTCAGACTGGAGCTAAACCATTGGCTCTCTTGGGTCTCCAGCTCACCAACTTACCTTTCAGATATTCTCTAGAGAACCCCAACTAATGCAATAACAATGTTCTATGTGAACGTAAGTCATTCTGATTCTCTTTCTTGATTAGGATACCAAAGAATGCATTTACCAACAAAATGGCTACATACAATGTACCTGAGGCCACATTAACCTAGAGATGGTGCCATGTCCAACATAGCAGTTGTTACTCAGTTGAGATTATGGTGATCTACAGGCATCCTTTGGAATCCCTCTAGATTCTGCAGGGGCACAAGAGCAAATAAAATGGAGTTACCGTAAAGATCACCACTCCTTGCATTCTTTGCATCCTTTTGATCAGATCATGATGCCAATCCAACAGGGTCTCTGCCAGCCCAACAGAGAGCTCCAGGGCAAAGATTGCCTATTAAAAGAGACCTGCATTAAGTAGAAATGGGAAGGCACATGTACAGTCATTGGCTGGAGCTTCCCTGAGAAAAGCATGACCACAGTTCGCCAGCTGAGGTAGACTCTGATGAAGCTAATATCTAGAAACTGTTAACTGAACACATTCCTTACAGCTGAGCAGAAAGTCCTTCTCAAAGGGGGACATGAGTGTGTCTGCCACCTTTTCCTCCCTTCCCATACACCCACCCTTATCAACTTTTCCAGACACATGGTGCCTCCAAGTCCTACGCTCTCCTAAGGTTTGCAATATAAACAAATATGGATTCCCTCACATGAAGATTCCTGTTTGTTCTTTTTCCATTCTGCAAAAACTGTCCATCTGCTTTTCTCCTCCAAGATTTTTAAAAATGTTGTGATCCTCTGTTGTCATCTCACTTGTTCTTTCTGTGTTCATGGGTTTATACTTTTCTCATTCTCTTTCTAACATCTAAATCAGGGACTGGCAAACGTTTTCTATATAGGGCCATCTGCACACATTTGAACTTCCAAACAACAATAAGTCAACTCTGTGCTTCCATCTTACAAGATGCAGCTTTCATTTATATAAGTGAAGTTCTTGCAAAATGAGGAAACACATTGTCCAAACAGTAATTATATCCATCATTGGTCATACTAATTACTCCTCAAATTCAGTCACAGTCCCTCTGAATATTCTTCTGCTTAAGGACACACTTGTAAAATTAACCTCCAACAACTTGTGCATAAAATATTAAGAAAAAGGAGAAAGTGATAAAAATAACTAAATATACATATAATAAACAGAGAGAAAATGAGTAAAGCTACTACAGTCCTCATTACTATAATTAGTGATATGGCCATAGTTGATATCCATGACTTCCTTCTTCCACTAACCATCCTGCCCTTTTATGTTGTAGGGGTGATCTGAACCTTCATTCCTGAAAGGTCCTCAGTAGTCCTGCCTCTTTAACGTTGCCATAGTTTTCCATAACCTTTACTTTGGGTGTGGAAGTATCGAAAATAGCCCCAGAAAACCCCCTGGTTCTAGAATCATTCTTTTTGCTCCGTTGTGTAGCAGCAACTCAATTTTCCAGTGGTACTCAGAAAGCAATCATTCAAAGTAATTATCTTATCTGCTTGCTGGCTCAGGGACAGAAGAAACCCAAAGAGTCAAATGGAGTTTCATTTTCTAGCTGGGCACAGTGATTTACACCTGATATCCTAGCACTTTGGGAGGCCGAGGCAAGAGGATTGCCTGAACCCACAGGTTTGAGACCAGCCCGGGCAACTTGGCAAGACCTTGTCTCTACAATAAATCAAAAACTTTGCCAGATGTGGTGGCACCTGCCTGTGTTTCCAGATACTTGGAAGGCTGAGGCAGAAGGATCACCTGAGACCAGCAGGTTGAGGCTGCGGTGGCCGTGAGCATGCAACTGCACTCCAGCCTGGGCGACAGTGAGACTCCTACTCAAAAAAAAAAAAAGGGAGTTTTATTTTCTAATTCAGTGGAACCATTATTGTATTCCCTGTTAGAAACTAAGATTTCCAGGCCAGCATGGTGGCTCACACCTATAATCCCAGCACTTTGGGAGACCAAGGTGAGAGGATTGCCTGAGCCCATGGGTTCGAGACCAGCCTGGGCAACTTGGCCAGACCTTATCTGTACAATAAATAAAAAATTAGCCAAGCATGGTGGCACATGCCTGTAGTTCCAGCTACTTGGAAGACTGAGGCGGAAAGGATCATCTGAGCACAGCAGGTCAAGGCTGTGGTGGCCATGAGCTGTATGCCACTGCACTCCAGCCTGGGCAGCAGAGTGAGACTCCAACTCAAAAAAAAAAAGAAAGAAAGAAACTAAGATTTCCAAACCAACAGAGCTCAAAAGCAGCTGAAAGGGGAAGCAAAAATCTTGTGAGTGGATTGTTAGGTATAATAGTGAGAAGAGCCACTCCTACTTCACGCCTTGATTTCAGATTCTGATTATGGAAGATACAGCACCATATAATGATCTCTGATTCAAAACATATACTACATGCTGTAAAACAGAATCCCATCTTTTCATAGGGTTGTCTCCCAACCTGATAATCTACAGTCATTCTCTAAAATCCATCCAACTTTTGCAGAGGCCAAACAGGTATTTTGAATGTGAACAGTAAAGGTATCAGCATCAGTATCCACTGGTCTTTTTTTATTTTTATTAATTTTTTAATTTTAGAGACAGGGTCTTGCTCTGTTGCTCTGTCACCTAGGCTAGAGTACAGCCTGCGATCATAGCTCACTTCAACCTCGAACTCCTGGGCTCAAGGAATCCACCCATCTCGTCCTCCCAAATGCTGGGATTACAAACATGAGCCACCACACCCACCTCTGTTTTGTCTTTGATGGTGGCATTCATATCTGCAGTTCCTGCAGGAATGCAGTATTGCTTTGGGTTTGCTATTTTGATAAACAAGATTATTTTTTCTACCACAATGGTGCTCATAAACACATTTATTCCAATTATACATTCAGAAGCTGAGGAAATAACCACAGAATGTGTGTGTGGAACAACTGATCCCACTTTAACTTAACCTAAGACTCCATCTATCACCTGTCACCAATAGCCCCCACTGTGAGTCACAGTGTCATTTTGGACCTCCATTAATTAGCATCAATTTACAGGCAGTATCTGTTAATTCCTTAAAGGTCTGGATATTCCTTTTTCACTAGTGCACATCCACTCTAGCAAATAGTAAAGGTCACTTAGGATAAGGCCTGGAGGAAGATTTATGATGGATTCTTATAGCAATGCAGCCAGATTACTCCTCAAGTGGTAAGGGGAACAATTAGCAGTATAGATCATGCCCCTTCCCTTAAAGCCTCAAGGAAGAGAAGCCTCCTGTTCAGTCAAAGGACTCTATATTTGTGATCTGGCTTAAGTCTGTAAACTGGGTGAGAGGCCATGACTCACCACAGTGGTAACTCAAGTCAGGTTTTTAACCACCAGTCATAGAACAGACTGCTCATCTGTTTCATTCCATACAACATCATAATTAATTAGTTAAGACCAAAGATCCTTATTGGCCTGCTATATTGAGTGTTTGTATCTCCCACAAATTCATATATTGAAATCCGAAAGCCAGACATGGTGGCTCACACCTATAATCCCAGAACTTTGGAAGGCTGAAGCAGGAGGATTGCCTGAGCCCACGGGTTTAAGACCAGCCTGGGAAACTTGGCAAAACCTCACCTCTACAAATTAGCCAGGCGTGGTAGCGTGTGCCTGTAGCTCTGGCTACTTGGAAGGCTGAGGCGGAAGGATCGCCTGAGCCCAGAAGGTCAATGCTGGGGTGACCATGAGTGTGCTACTGCACTCCAGGCTAGGCGACAAAGTGAGACTCCAACTCAAAAAAAAAGAAAAATTAGCCAGGCATGGTGGTGCATGCCTATGGTTCCAGCTACTTGGAAGGCTGAGGAAGAAGGATCGCCTGAGCCCAGCAGGTCAAGGATGCAGTGGCCATGAGCGTGTCACTGCACTCCAGCCTGGGCAACAGAGTGAGATTTCAACTCAAAAAAAAAAAAAGAAAAGAAAAGAAATCCTAACTCCCAGTGGTATTAGGAAGTAGGGTCTTTGGGAGGTAATTAGGTCATGAGGGTATAGCCTTCATAAATGGGATTAGTGCCCGTGTAAAAGAGACCTCAGAGAACCCCCTCGATTTTTCTGTCATGTAAGGACACAGCAATAAGAATAAATCATTCATGGCTAAGAAAGCAGTCCCTTATTAGTCAGTGAATCTGCCAGCACCGTGATCTTAGACTTCCCAGCCTCTAAAACTATGAGAAATACATGTTTGTTGTTTAAACCACCTGGTCTATGGCACTTTTTTTTTAAGAGACTTTAATTAAACACACATCCCTAGACCCTGAATCTATGGCATTTTTGTTATAGCAGCCCAAACTAAGATCAAAGCATTCTCATTACTAATAATATCCCTGCTACCATTTACAGTAAATGCGCCACCTTGTCTTTCTTTTTTTTTTTTTGAATTGGAGTGTCACTCTGTGGCCCAGGCTGGAGTGCAGTGGCACACTTGCAGCCACCACAGCCTTGACCTGCTGGGCTCAGGTGATCCTTCCACTTCAGCCTTTCAAGTAGCTGGAATTACAGGCACATGCTACCACACCCAGCTAATATTTTTATTTATTGTAGAGATGAGGTCTCACCAAGTTGCCCAGGCTGGTCTTGAACCCGTGGGCTCAGGCAATCCTCTCACCTCAGCCTCCCAAAGTGCTGGGATTATAGGCATGAGCCACCGCACCCAGCCTACAACCTTGTCTTTCATGGTTCAGTGCTATCATTTGATTTTTGCCACTTGGACTTACATCATTTCTAGTGAAATCCGGGCATTCATCTCAATGGCAGCATCTCACATGGTCATACTTGTCTCACAAAGGAAAGCAAACACAGCATGTATTTCTATTTCTCAATGCCTTAGTGACAGGAATGGCTTCCAGACCTCCTCAGGAATTATAGCAGGGGGATGTATATGCAATTTACATAAATATACCAACTCCAATTTTTCTATCTCATTAAATGTTTAGATTTCCTCCTTTATTTCATGCCAGCGAAGCTTTGGTATCCCATCCCCATTAAACACATATTACCACTGAGTCAAATTTTAGTCAACCAACTCATTAAACTGTTAGAGCCACCTCCATCTGCACAAATGAACATATTACATCTAGAATCTCTAGTAAGTGTCTCCATATCAATTAATTTCCTGATCTAGTTTTATATTCTGCCTTCCTTGGTCTACCATCCTTAGAATTACTCCTACAAATGTTCCCAAGTTTCTGCTAACACAGCATGTATTAGCCAAACCATGAAATAATGGTGTATTAGCCATTTCTTTCTTGGTCATACTATCTACCTGACTCCCTAGAGCAGACTGAAATTGGATCCTACTTATGATTCTAGTGGCAACCAACTGATTGCGGTAGTTTTTGAGGAGGATACATATCCCCTTGCAAGTCTATTCCAGTCAGGTTATTACCAGGTTTTCAAGAATAACAAGGCTAGTTCCCTCAGACACAAGCAATCTGTGTCCTTTGGCAAGGGAGTCTCAAGGTGTCTTGGGTCTGAGATAAGATTTTGGTTTGTAGTTTTTACAAAAATCCAGGGCTGAAATGGCTGCTTGTTGAGGCAGACACCCAGGTTTCTTTTATCTGGTTGTTCAGGGATCCTCTATATGCAATTTGCATCTTGTTGTCCAAGATGCACCTTCTATCACATCTGGTAAGGGAGGCACTTAGCAGTATAGACCATGCCCCTTCCCTTAAAACCACCTCTCAGAAGATGCACGTGGCACTTGTAGTCACACCCTGCAGGTCAGAACTTAATCATACAATCAAAACTATCTTAAAGAAAAACTGGCCGGGCACGGTGGCTCAAGCCTGTAATCCCAGCACTTTGGGAGGCCGAGGCGAGAGGATTGCCAGAGCCCACGGGTTTGAGACTAGCCTGGGCAACTTGGTGAGACCTCGTCTCTACAGTAAATCAAAAAAGTTAGCCAGGCGTGGTGGCGTACACCTGTAGTTTCAGCTACTCGGAAGGCTAAGGTAGAGCATGCCACTGCACTCCAGCCTGGGCGACAGAGTTTTACTACAACTCAAAAAAAAAAAAAAAAAAAGAGCTAGTCTTCACTCTGAGCATCCATGTGCCTAGTAAAACTGGGGATTCTAATACCACAGGAAGATAGTAAGAATAAATGTTGGGGCTTGACAATCAGCGCCTTCTGCCAAAGGTGTCATGTTATAAAGGAAAATCATGTCAAATAAAATTTGGAAATGATATATTAAACAAATGGGATCTCATCCTTTTCTTTACAATATAATATATGCTTGTGTCCATTGTAAATCACCAAGTGATACTTTGACCATACTTTGACCATAAAAGCTTTTTAAAAGAGTACCTCAAAAGACTGATGTCTCCCAAAATACATTTTGAAAAATACTAGACATAGCCAACAAATATGGACAATTTTTTACAAAATTATATATGAAAATCCCAACAAAAAGCACAAGATTCATTTAATTTTAAAGGTGAATTAGGCTGAGCACAGTGGTTCACACCTGTAGTCCCAGAACTTTGGGAGGCAAAAGCCAGCAAATTGCTAAGCCCTAGAGTTCGAGACCAGTCCAGGCAACAGAGAAAAACCTCATCTCTACAAAAAATAAATAAATAAATAGCCAGGTGTTGTGGCTCATGCCTGTAATCCCAGCACTTTGGGAAGCCCAGGCAAGAGGATTGCCTGAACCCAGGAGTTCGAGACCAGCCTAGGCAACATGGCAAACCTTGTCTCTACAATGAAATAAAAAAATTAGCCAGGCATGGTGGCGTGCGCCTGTAGTCCCAGCTACTCAGAGGCCAAAGACAAAAGGAGGTCTAGGCTGCAGTAGCCCTGATTGTGCCACTGCACTCCAACCTGGGCAATAGAGTGAGACTCTGACACCAAAAAAATATATAATTAATTAAAGGTGAATTATTTTAAGCCCTGAATAAACATATAATTTTAGTATTCTTTAAAGGTTTCCACAGCACGCAAAAAGATGAAAATGTTCATGATGTTTTTTCTTTTTGTTTGTTTTGGGGTTTTTTGGAGTTTTTTGTTTGTTTTTTGAGTTGGAGTCTTACTCTGTTGCCTAGGCTGGAGTGCAGTGGCATGCTCACGGCCACTGCAGCCTCAACCTGCTGGGCTCAGGTGATCCTTCTGCCTCAGCCTTCCAAGTAGTTGGAATTATAGGCACACACTATCACGCCCGGCTAATTTTTGATTTACTGTAGAGATGAGATCTTGCCAAGTTGCCCAGGCTGGTCTCGAATCCGTGGGCTCAGGGAATCCTCTCACCTCAGCATCCCAAAGTGCTGGGATTATAGGTGTGAGTCACTGCACCTGGCCATTTTTGTTTTATTAATGATGGCCATTCTTACTGGAGTTAGATGGTAACTCAATGTGGTTTTGGTTTGCATTTTTCTGATGATTAGTGAGGCTGAGCACTTTTTTATGTGTCTGTTGGCTGGTCGAATGTCTTCCTTTGAGAAGCATCTAGTCATGTCTTCTACCTGCTTTTTAATGGAGCTGTTTGTTTTTTTTTCCTTTTGGCACGTTTGAGTTCTTTGTATATTCTGGATGTTAGGTCTTTGACAGATATGCAGTTGGCAAATATTTTTTCCCACTCTGTAGGTTGTCTCCCCACTCTCTTGATGGTTTCTTTTGCTTTGCAGAAGCTTTTCAGTTTGACGAGGTCCCACTTGTCAATCTTACCTCTTATGGCATGGGCTTTTGACCAGGAATTGGTTGCTTATTCCTATTTCCGTAAGGGTGTCTCCTGCATTTTCTAAGATTCTTAACATTTGAGGTTTTATATTTAGGTCTTTGATCCATTTGGAGTTGATTTTTGTGTATGGGGATAGGTAGGGGTCCTGTTTCATTCTTCTGCACATGGTCAGCCAGTTTTCCCAGCGCCACTTACTGAATAGGTTCTCCTCTCCCCGGTGGTTGTTGGTGGAGGCTTTGTTGAAGATGAGTTGGTTGAGAAATTGAGGTTTTGCTTCTGGAATCTCTATCCTGTTCCATTTGTCTACATGCCTGTTCTTGTACTAATACCAGGTTGTTTTGATATTGTAGCCTTATAATAAAGTTTAAAGTCTGGAAGTGTGATACCTCAAACTTTGTTTCTTTTGCTGAGGATTGTTTTGGCTATTCATGGTCATTTATGTTTCCATATGAATTTCTGTATTTTTTTTTCCAGGTCTGAGAAGAATAGTGCTGGTAATTTAATGGGTATTGCATTGAATCAGTAGATTGCCTTTGGTAGGATGGACATCTTAACAATGTTGAGTCTTCCAATTCATGAGCATAGAATATTTTTCTATTTGTTTGTGTCATCTTTGACTTCTTTGGGCAGTGTTTTGTAGTTTTCGTTGTAAAGATCTTTCACTTCTCTGGTTAGGAAGATGCCAAAGTATTTCATTTGTGTGTGTGTGTGTGTGTGTGTGTGTGTGTGTGTGTGTGTGTGTGTCTACAGTTCCAGCTACTTGGAAGGCTAAGGCAGAAGGATTGCCTGAGCCCAGCAAGTCGAGGCTGCAGTGGCCATGAGCGTGCCACTGCACACCAGGCTGGGCGACAGAGTGAGACTCTGACTTAAAAAAAAAAACAGACTCACAAAAACAACAGATGCTGGTGAGTATATGGAGAAAAGGGAACGCTTCTACACTGCTGGTGGGATTGCAAACTAGTTCAACCTCTATGGAAAACAGTGTGGTGGTTCTTAAAAGAACTAGAAATTGACCTTCCATATGACCCAGCAATCCCCCTCTGGCAATATACTCAGAGGAACTTAAATCACTCTACCAAAAAAGATACCTGCACCTGCATGTTTACTGCAGCACTATTTATAACAGCAAAAAAGCAAAAACAAAGAACTTACCATGCTACCCATTGAAATTGGGCTGGATAAAAAAAAAAAATGTGGTACATATATGCGATGAAATATTATGCAGCCATAAAGAACAAAATTATGGATTTTATAGCAACTTGGATGGATTTGGAGTCTATAATGCTCAGTGATTTATCACAGAAATAAAGATCTGTGTACCACATGTTCTCATCCATAAGTGGACTCTGAACATTTACCATAATACTATAAGAAAGGGATTGGCAGTAGACAGAAACTGTCAGGGGAAGAAGGAGGCATAAACATCAATAAGGGTATCTGATCTCAAACCAGGTGAAGCGGGGACCAAGGGGAGGCCCAAATTTTACCCATACAATGACCACTTGCATACCTACTCCTGAATTGTACACCATATCTTTAAAATTAAAAAGTTAAAAAATAAATAGATAAAATGGGTGAACAAGTTGAAAGAACCCACAGAAAAAATTCACAGACACTGAACACAGCCGCTCCCAACAATGCTAGCTGGTACACTGATACCAATGGGTCTCCACAACACTTACCTAGTGTGAGAAGCC
>CAUYQG010095372.1:0-18442 GCA_963574415.1 Tarsius wallacei
GATTGCTTGAGCCCGTGGGTTTGAGACCCGCCTGGGCAACTTGGCGAGACCTCATCTCTACAATAAATCAAAAAATTAGCCAGGCATGGTAGCGCATGCCTGTAGTTCCAGCTACTTGGAAGGCTGAGGCGGAAGGATCGCTGGAGCCTAGCAGGTCGAGGCTGCAGTGGCTGGGAGCGGCCACTGCACTCCAGTCTGGGTGACAGAGTGAGACTCCAACTCAAAAAAAAAAAACAAAATAAAATAATGGCAGAATTGTTCTCGACCACATCACTTGTTTTCCCCCACAAAGCTCCAATCTCTCTCAAAAGTTCCAAGCTCTCTACCATATGCACAGAGGCTGGAATGCTTGTGCAGGACAGAAAACAGCAGATCCCTGGGGAAATGGACAGCAAGACTCAGTTGTGGCAAACCACATGTCATCCCGAAGGCTTCCTCCTTTGCTCTAAATCATAGAGACTGGACATTTTAAGTGCCTACCTGATTTTCTAACTTCCACTGCAAAATTTTGTCAGTTAGACATGAAGTGACAACTTGTGGTAGAGAGTCTGGGCAAGTTTTCTCTTTCTGAATAAAGAAGACAGATAACAAATCTTTCCCTTTTTTCCACTCTTTGGCAACTGATTGTTCTCACATTGCCCGTTGACCTGTGGAATAAGGATAGTCATGGTAGGAAAGCCAGGTGGAGGTCCTTTGAGTTTTTCCTTCATATTAAAAGAATAACAAAAAGCGATAGCACATTTCTGAAGAGCTGTAGGCCTTAGAGCCCTCTTCACAGTTTTGAATGATGAAGAGGTGCTTATTTCCATTAAGTCTCCATTAAATTCAGCCATAGAGCCTTTGCAAAAGAGTGATAGGTCTTGGAAAATCACAGTGGATTATCATAAGCCTTTAATTACAAAGTAAGTAGCTTTAATTACAGCTGCTCTTTGGGATATGATCTTCAGGTACCTGGTACGCTGCTGTTAATCTGGAAAATACTTCTAATTTTTTCTCCTCTTACTCAATAAACAGAGAACATCAGAAACAGAATGCTTTTACCTGGCAGGGACAGTAGGATAGCTTCCATGTCTTGCTTCATTTCCTCTCTGGCCTTATCCAAAGGAATTTTTTGTACGCTCTCTGTAGAAAACAGTATGGCGATTCCTAAAAGTTCTAAAAATCAACCTTCCATAAGACCCCACAATCCCCCTACTGGAAATATACCCAGAAGAACTCAAAATCACTCTATAAAAAAGATACCTGCACACGTATGTTTATCACAGCATTGTTCACAATAGCAAGAACATGGAACCAACCGTGCTGCCTATCAAAAGAGGACTGGATTTAAAAAATGTGGTACATATACATGATGGAATATTACACAGCCATAAAGAAGAACAAAATCATGAACTTCGCAGCAACCTGGATGGAATTAGAGTCTATAATACTGAGTGATCTTTCACAGAAAAAAAGAACTAAGTATCACATGTTCTCACTCATAAGTAGACCTTGAACAACTATCATAATACTATAAGAAAAGGATAGACAATAGTGGGAAACTGCCGGGGGCGGGGGTACGAGGAGGTGGAATTGACAGTAGTGGAAATCTGCCTGGGGAAGGGGGGGGCACACCTCATCACAAGGGTACCTGCACTTTGAATATTTGTATACCTAACCCCGAATTGTACCCCATAATTTTAAAATAAAAAAATTTAAAAGTTAAAAAAAAGAAAACTTCATATTCTTACCATCTATACAATATCCTGCTTATTCACTATTCTGATGACATTTACATGGATAAACTGGAATTAGGAAGTTCCATGGATGCCCAGCTAAAATATAGGCCTGCTAAACTCTGGGAAGAAAAGTCCATGAAAATGGCAAAGAAGCACAACATTTGGAGCAACTCTGAATTTTGTTTGTTTGTTTGTTTTTTGAGTTGAAGTCTCACTCTGTCACCCAGACTGGAGTGTAGTGGCTGCTCCTGGCCACTGCAGCCTCAACCTGCTGGGACCCGACGATCCTTCCATCTCAGTCATCCAAGTAGCGGGAATTACAGGCATGCGCTACCACATCTGGCTGATTTTTTGATTTATTGTAAAGATGAGGTCTCGCCAAGTTGCCCAGGCGGGTCTCAAACCCACGGGCTCAGGCAATCCACTCACCTCAGCCTCCCAAAGCGCAGGATTACAGGCTGAGCCACCGAGCCCGGCTAACTCTGAATTTTGGAGGCTGTCTATATTGCATTTTGTTCTCTTTCTGCATTACAAATACTGAGTTAACTAAAATATTGTCAGATGCCATCTTTGAGTAGGGCCCAGGGCAAGAAAAGCCTATGTGGAACCTGGAGCTAACTTTGCCTGGAGAACAGGGTTTTAGAGAAAAAGCTCCTGGCTTGCTTCTGGACCCTGTTAGAAACAGAAAATTAGAAACTGACTGGGGATGTGAGAGGACTATGGGACTGAGCTGCCCATGACACGCAGTTGAAGTACCCAGAAGCACTCCCTTTTATCAAGTGGAAGCATCAGTCTCCCACCAGACAAAGCAGGTCCTGAAGACACAAGTGAATTTCATGAACAGGTGGCTTATCTTCCCAGCAGACATACTCCTGTCCACTGCTACTTCAGTCTCAAAACACGTGTGGCCTCATGAGGAGCTTATTCTATCTAATTAATGGGTGGGACAAATTTGAATCTGGATTACATGCAGATGGGTCTAAATAATATGTTAGCACCAGCTGGAAACGTGTGTCATGTTACAGCCTCACTACAGGATTTTTGTATAGACTCTGAACTAACAATCAATATATGACATTGGTTTTTCCAAAGCCAAAATATTAGTCAATTCTTGTCATCCATGGGTTCTGTATTTGCAAATTTGCCTACTCACTAAAATTTATTTATAACCCCAAAATCAATGCCAACAGTGCTTTCATGGTCACATAAAGATATGTGCAGCGTGGTGAAAAATGTAAGCTTCTCTATGCATGTTTCCAGCCCAGGCTGAATAAGGCAATGCCCTGCCTTCTTGATTCAGATCTCATGCTATAAACAAGCATCATTTTTACAGTCTATTCAGGGCCATGTTTCCACATTTCTGTACTCTTTCTTTGTGATTTTGGTGTTTGAAATGGCCCCAAGCATAAAGCTGAAATGCTGTCTAGTACTCCTAAACACAAGGAGACTGAGACAGACTTTATGGAGAAAGTGTGTATGTTAGAGAAGCATCATTCAGGCATTAGATATAGGACCATTGGCTGTGAGTTCAATCTTAATGAATCAACAATACAATACATTCAGAAAAAGAAAAAAGAAATTCATTGATCTATAAATCAGACTGCTCCAGGAAGAAATGTATAGTCACATTACCTGGTGTATTCACTTTCTCCAGAGAAACAGAACCAATAGGGTATTTAGTGAGAAAAAAAGAGAGAGAAAGATAATTTTTTAAAATTTTATTTTTACAGACAGTGTCTTGCTATTTTGCCCAGGTTGGAGTAGAGTGGTACAATCAAAGCTCACTGCAACCTCAAGCTCCTGGGCTCAAGCAATCCTCCTGCCTCAGCTTTCCAAGCAACTGGGACTATACCACCATGCCTTGCTAATTTAAAATTTTTTGTTGTTATTGAGATGAGATTTCACTGTGTTGCCCAGGCTGTTCTCAAACTTCTGACCTCAAGTGATCCTCACGCCTTAGTCTCCTGAAGTGCTGGAACTACAGGCATGAGCCACTGAGCCCAGCCCAAGAAATTTATTATAAGGAATTTGCAATGGCATTAAGTTCCAATTCAAGTTCAAGGACAAGAGAATACTGATGCCCCAGCTTGGAGGCAGTGAGGCAGAGAGAATCATTTTTTACTCAGCCTTTTATTCTGTTCTGGCTTCTAGCAGATTGGGATGTACAATCTGTTTTACTGAGTCTACTTATTCAAATGTTAGTCTCATCTAGAAACATCCTCACAGACTCTCCCAGTAATAAGAGCTAACCAAATATCTGGGCAACTGCAGTCCAGTCAAATTGACACATAAAATTAACCATCACACACAGGGTTCAGAAAATTTTAAATTCTTCTGGGTTAGTGCTTACTGGCTTACACATTTCCAAAAACAACAGAGCACGAAAAATGTTAAACTTGCCGGGAAGGCAGACGGCAGATCAGGAGACCACAGAAGAATTTTAAAAATACTTGCCAAGTATTATACAGGAAAGGGTTTGTACAAGAGTAGATTTTTCAATGCTGGTGAGACTGGCATGTTTTGCAAGAATGTTGGCCAACAAACATATGTAACAAGAGTGGTGTTTCAGTTGGCAAAAGATGATGCCCAGAGGCTCACAGGAACCTAACCCAATATTTTCCCTTGGAGCAATAGTTCATTATTCACCATTTCAGTATTAGCAGCAACTTTATAAAACATAACTACCCTGAATAGTGTGCTGTATGTGAATGGGAGAATCAAGGAGTGGAAGTGAGTAGCTCTTCCACTTTTATACCCAAGGACCACTTGATATTTTTTTGATACAATCTTCATAATTCTGAGGTCTGACAGTTTAGCAGTTAAATACCTAAGGAATGAATTTTTCCACTATGGAATACAGCAACAGTCTCTCAAATATTTTACAAATACTCTGACAGTGGCTGCTATTTATTTGTACTTGTGTGTGTATATAAGGAGATGGGGAGAGGAATTCCCTATGAACTCACAATGTCATCTCCACTGCTGGTCGCCACCACTCCTTTTTAATCTCCAGACTAGTTTTCATGCCCTTTGCTCTCCCAAATATGCTGCTGTCAACTTCACCAGTGTCCTCAGTATTGCCACAGTCAGTGAATACGTCTCTGACCTCACAGTTCTCTGAATCTCATCAGTTTTTTACTTAGTTGACCGCTATCCCCTGTTTGAAACTCTTCTCTCCAATTCTGTAAGATCTTATTCTCATTCTACTTTTTCTCCTACCTCACTAGCCTCACCTTTGGTAAGTTCGTCTTCTCTACCCAATCGGCAAAATTTGATCCTCCTCAAACCTTGGTCTTAGGCCCTCTTCTCTTCAGTATCTTTTATGTGTAAATATGTCATCCACTCCAATTTCTTTACATACAATTTACATCATAACTCCTGAATTAACATCTTTAGCTCAACTCCCTCTCCTTTGCTCCAAGTTCACATATCCAACTGCACACCTGGCATCTCCACTTCTCTATTTCACAGCTATCTCAAAGTTCATCTGTCTAAAATGGGACTTCCAGTTGTCACCTCAAAACTCCAGTTCATCTCCAGTCCCATTCCCAGTTCTGCCCTTGTGTTGGCAAACGAGAACCCATTCATCCAGGAACTAACTTAAAAATGTAGACGCTCTTCTTAACTCTTCCCCTTTGCTCATCTCTTGCCTGATTCAATCCTCCAGCAGATTCTGTCTCCAAACATACTTCAATTCCATCTGCTTCTCTCCATATCTGCTGTCCTGGGTGCCCACCATAAGGTGGATGGGAGCACAAGAATGTCATAGACAGAGTCAGGCTTCCATAATCCCAGAGTTGTAACCCTAGAGGAAAGAGATAGCTTCTTTCTTCCAGCATTGACAATAAGATCCCCAAAAAGAAGAAGCCAGTTTGGGGGCACCTGCCAATCATTTTGACCAGGGTGATATAAAGAATGCTAGACAAAGAAAGATGACACCTGGGAAGAGTGGAGGCTGGTGGTGGGGGCCAATGTGTACTTTGCTGTCCTGTGTGTGTATTTCCAGTGCAGACCAGAATTCTTGAGCTAGTTGACTTTTAAGTGAATTGTTATTATTATGATGCCTAGAAGCTTTGAGGGTTTCCTAGAATAGGCATTCTACAGACCTTGTAAGTAAAATGAAGTCTTTAAGGATTCTGGAGACACTTTATTTTGTTGAGTTAATGGGTCTGGTTAGAAGTGGAAGGTGCTGACCTCTGTGTTCTTTTCCAGTCTCTCAGGATGTTTTCAGCTCTGAGTTCCCCAGATTGGCAGGGTTCTAGGAGACATCTGCTAATGTGTACTCCAGTTCCTAAATGCAGTGTCCAATTCCACACACGAGAACATCCATAGTTGAAAAACTAAGCAGTGAGACATGTATAAAGAGAAGGGGGGATTTCTTCAACTCCCATGCTTCACCTCCAAATTCCTAGTTTTTCAAGTTAATCAAATCTATCAAACTCACATGTCTCCTTTTAACATTTTTATAATTAGGGAGTTCAGCTGGAATTTCAATTTCCCAAAACAAAAATAAACAACAAACATCTTATAGGGACAGGAAAAGTGGTTCTAATCATTCATGCTCTTTATTAGAAAAGCCAGCAGAGGGCGAACAAGATGGCAAATGGAGCCACAAGAGCCTGCGAGGCTGCCCAGGGGACGTCACAGCAGCCAACTGGAAAGTCCTAACTCAGGAATATGACAAAGAGGAAATAGGGCCTTGAGCACTAATTTGACTTAACCTTGGCATTTCCAGGTTATTTCTACATAATTTTAGTCTCTGATAGAGATTAAATCCTTTACAACCTGGCTTGCTTATCTCTTAGAGGCCAGTTCTGAAAAGGTAAGTACTCAGAAAATATAAGAGGAGGGCAGATAATAGCAACATATTTCGTATTCTTTTTTTTTTTTAATTGTAGAGATGGAGTCTCACTATGTTGTCTCAACTGGTCTTAAACTCCTGGACTCAAGTGATCCTCCTGCCTCAGCCTCCCAAAGCACCGGAATTACAGGCTGACCCATTGTGCCCAACCCGTTTCTTGTCCTAATGGCAAAGCTTCACATGCTTGTCGCCACCAGAGCATAATTTTCCCTGAGCACTTAAGTATTCATAGTGTCTGTAGAATTTACAAGAAAAGAAATCTAGGGAAGGCAAATATATTTTCATATACCCTCTTCAAAATAAAGGAACATAGAAACATTTTGGAGAGAGAAGATAAGAATTTTATAAACCTTGATGTTAGATAAAGATGAGAACTTTCTATTGAAATTTAAAAATATGTAATGTATGACCTCCACCCAGATTGGTTGCCTTGTGGGCCTTTTGGATAACACCTTTTTTGTACTGTAACTAAATATGTCAAAGGTCAGTTATTAGATGGGCAAAATTTTTTCAAAATGATAAAATCCAGTTGATGGACACTTGGGAGAAAGAACCATTTTGTTCACTTTGGTAGGAGGGTAAATGGGTATAGTTTTTGGAAAGTGATTAGGCAATGCCTATCACAAGTCTGCGTGAACATCTTACATGATCTCTCATTCTCACTTCTGTTCTGTAAACGCACTAATAAAAGTATTCAACAACATGTATGTACAAACTTTTATTGTAGCATCATAATAGCTAGGCTTTTAAAAGAATGCGAAACCTCGCTAAGAAAATAATAGAGTCAGCCGGGCTCGGTGGCTCAGCCTGTAATCCTGCGACTTTGGGAGGCTGAGGTGAGTGGATTGCCTTAGCCCGCGGGTTCGAGATCCAACTTGGCGAGACCTCATCTCTACAATAAATCAAAAAAAATCAGCTGGGCGTGGTAGTGCGCGCCTGTAGTTCCGGCTGCTTGGAAGGCTGAGGCGGAAGGATCGCCGGAGCCCAGCAGGTCGAGACTGCAATCTGGGCGACAGTGAGACTCCAACTCAAAAATAAAAAAAAAAAAAGAAAGAAAATCATAGAGTAGCTATGGTTATGGTGCACTTGTTAAGTGACCAAATGCTGTTCTAGGTGCTTTATCTGTATTAATTCACTTAATCCTCACAAGCATTTAGTTTCTTTTTTCTTTTTGTTGTGTAAATATAAGGGGTACAAGTACAGTTTTGTTACATGCATATACTGCATAGTGGTGAAGTCTGGGCCTTTAGTATAGCCATCACCGAAAGAACAAACATTGTATCTGCCAAGTAATTTCTTATCTTCCACCCTCCCATCCTTTCACCCCTCTGAGTCTCCAATGGCTCTTCCACTCTTTACGCCCATGTATACACATTGTTTGGCTCCCACTTATAAGTGAGAATATGCGGTACTTTGTTTCTGAATTGTTTCACCAAGGATAGTGGTCTCCAGTTCCATCCATGTTGCTACGTAAGACATGATTTCACTCTTTTAATGTCTGAATATTATTCCATGGTATATGAGCCACATTTTCTTTATTCAGTCATCCATTGATGGACACATAGGTTGGTTCCATTATTTTACTACTGTGAATAGTGTGCAGTGAACATATGAATCCAGGTATCTTTTTGATATGATTTATTTTCCTTTGGGTTGATTCCATGTAGTGGGATTGCTGGATCAAATGGTAGTTCTTTGAGAAATCTCCATACTGTTTTCCAGAGAGGTTGTTCTAATTTATATTGCCACCAACAGTATATAAGCATTCCCTTTTCTCTACATCCTCACACATGTCTGTTGTTTTTTAGACTTTTAATAGTAGCCTCTCTGACTTCTGTGAGATGGTATCTCATTGTGGTTTTTTTGTTTTGTTTTGTTTTTGATTTTGATTTTTGAGTTGGAGTCTTACTCTGTCACCTAGGCTGGAGTACAGTGGCATACTCATGCCTCAACCTGTTGGGTTCAGGCGATCCTTCTGCCTCATCCTTCCAAATAGCTGGAACTTCAGGCACATGCCACCACGACTGGCTAATTTTTTTATTTATTATAGAGATGAGGTCTCTCTATGTTGCTGAAGCTGGTCTCAAACCCTTGGGCTCAAGCAATCCTCTCACCTTGGTCTCCCAAAGTGCTAGGATTACAGGTGTGTGCCAACCTCAGTCCATGCTCTTAATTCCTACTCTCTACTGCATTTCTTACTGCATTACTGTAAAAATAATGAGGAAAATTTGTGTTTGCTATGTGAAAAGGTATCCATAATGTAATTTTAAGATTTTTAAAGCAGATTTTTGGGAATATTTTCTTATGTTATTAAGTACTCTCTTCTAATATTAAAATAAATAATCAATGAGAAAAATGAAGAAATGAGACAAAATGTTTAATATTGACAATAAAGGCCAGGCACAATGGCTCATGCCTGAAATCCCAGCACTTGAAATCCCACCTTTGGGAGGCCAAGGCAGGAAGAGGATTGCTTGAGGCCAGGAATTTGAGGCTGCAGTGACCTATGATTGCACCACTGCACTTCAGCATAGGAAGCAGAGCGAGACCCTGTCTCAAAATTAAATTAAATTAAATTAAAAATTGACCATAAGACAAGTTAACTGATCTATGCCCCATTTCACCAGCCCCAGGTACAAAACGAAGTCAAATATGTCTTAATAGTCTAATCAAATTTCTTTGAAAACCTACCTCACCAGTTGAAGGATTGTTTCTCCTTCTCAGGAGTCTTTTCTCTCTTTATAACTCAAAAAAACCGAGAATGCTTCATACAAGAGGCAAGTCCCGGCTGCCACAGCCTCAAGTAACAACAGTTGGAACCAATGTGTTAGTTAGGGATTGCTAGCTGCTGAAACAAACCCCTAAATTTCGGTGGCTTAACACAATACAAGCCTGTGTTTCACTGACTTAAGAGTTCAAAATTGTGTTCCTTGTTGGGGGCAGGCAGTGGGAGCAGCTCTGATTTCATTCTTCTTGGGTATTGACATCCAGTCACCCTGAGGGGACCCCTAGGGAGGAGCACTCCGGGAAGAGTCTCCCGGGCTTCCCACATCCATGGGCCACACCTCACTGCAGGGCAGACTGGGAATGTGGTCTGACTGTGAGCCCAGGAAGAAGAGAGCTTAGATTTGGTGAGTGCTGTTGATCTCTGCTACCTTCCACTCCCTTGGCACGAAATTCAGCCTTTTCAACTTTAGGGTGGTGCAAAAGCAATGGGTGTTCAGCCGGAACCGTGCTTCAAGTACCCACGCAACCACTCTGTTTCTCACTCTCAGTGTTCAGTACGGTGACCATCAACACTTTTCTATACAACAGACCTTGTGTGAGATGGTTCTCCCCAACTGTAGGCTAATGTGAGTGTCTTGAGCACATGTGAGGCAGGCCAGACTGAACTAGGATGCTCAGTAAGTGAAGGAGATTCTGTGCACTTGTTACTTAGGATATTTTCAATCTATGATGGGTTTATTGGGATGTGGTCCCATAGCGAGTCTAGGAGCATCTGTCCTTGCTTGCTGCCTTCTTCCTACACCAGAACCCTGCTCTGACTCACAGCTCTCTCCCTCAGGCTCCATGGAGATCTTTGCAACCCAGTGAGCTATGAACTCAAATATGTCATCTCTCCTCCCTCCTTTCCAAGCACTGGCACCAAGATAAGTACAACATAGTGCCTGGTTTGAGGACCCCAGAACCACACCTCTGTGTTCAACCAACCATCATGGAAGTCTGAGAATTGTCTACTAAAAGCATGCACAAGGCATCATGGACACATGCGGAAAGAAGGACAAGTGCCTGACAAGGTCAGGGGAATGACATTGGAATTAAGCTTGAAGATTGAATTGGGGTTTTCCAGGAAGACACAGGGCAAAAGATGCTGCAGTCTGAGTAGACACTATATGTGAGGTAGCTGCAGTTAATCACAGATAATTCTTATCTCTCTGTCGGCAATTGGTTCAAATACAGGGTTTAAGTAGCGAGTAATCATAAGTTATCTTTTTGTTGTTGTTGTTAGATGCAGGCACAATCATGGCTCACTGCAGCCCTGAACTCCTACACTCAAGCAAGCCTCTCACCTCAGCCTCAGTCTCCCAAGTTGCTGGGACTACAGGTACATGCCACCACACCTGGCTAATTTTCAAAATTTTTTTGTAGAGACAGGATCTTGCTTTGTTGCCCAGGCTGTTCTTGAACTCCTGACCTCAAGCGATCTTCCTGTCTCGGCCTCCCAAAGTACTGGGATTACAGGCATGAGCCACCATACCCAGCCTACCACACCTGAATTCTTTATACCTGCTTCTGGTAATCAGCACATGCTTTTTTCAGTATTATCAGTAGCATATCTTCTCTCCTGCTAGACTCAATCTCCTTGAGTACAGGACTGTCTATAGGAAATACCCAATACATATCTGGAAATAGATTATAGGGTTCAAAATACAAAATAAAACAAAAAGACGTCATTTTTTGGCCAATTAGAAGAGAGGACATAGGAAGTGACATTTTACCAGGGCCCAGAGAATGATGGGAATTTTTATTTTTTATTTTTATTTTTATTTTTTTGAGTTAGAGTCTCACTCTGTCGCCCAGACTGGAGTGCAGTGGCCGCTCCCAGCCACCGCAGCCTTGACCTGCTGGGATCCGGCGATCCTTCCGTCTCAGCCTTCCAAGTAGCTGGAACTACAGGCGCGTGCTACCACGCCCAGCTAATTTTTGATTTATTGAAGAGATGAGGTCTCGCCAAGTTGCCCAGGTGGGTCTCGAACCCGCGGACTCAGGCAATCCACTTACCTCAGCCTCCCAAAGTGCAGGATTATAGGCTGAGCCACCGAGCCCCATTAAATGGTTGTGCATATTGATATATGAATCAGCTCAATAAAGAAACTGTTGATTGATTGATAAAATAGAGTCCTATTTCTTTCTAGAGTTATTTCCTAAAATATCACTTGGTAAAACTACTGTTTGGCTATAAAATTGAATTTTTATATGTCAAAGGAAAGATTAATATGCATTCACCAAAAACATAATTTTACTTTATAAAGTAATTTAAGGAATTATTTTCTTTTCATACTGAATGTTACATTTTTTATAAGATAAATTAGCTGGGCTCGGTGGCTCAGCCTGTAATCCCAGCGCTTTGGGAGGCTGAGGTGAGTGGATTGCCCGAGCCCGCGGGTTCGAGACCCGCCTGGGCAAGCGAGACCTCATCTCTACAGTAAATCAAAAAATCAGCCGGGCGTGGTAGCGCGTGCCTGTAATTCCGGCTACTCGGAAGACTGAGGTGGAAGGATCGCCAGAGCCCAGCAGGTCGAGGCTGTGGTGGCCGGGAGCGGCCACTGCACTCCAGTCTGGGTGTCGGAGTGAGACTCCAACTCAAAAAATAAATAAATAAATAAATAAAAAGATAAATTAGAGTAAAATTTTGAAAAATATTCATATTTAAGAGTTTAACAAAATCTTTAATCCCTATTTTATTTGAATTTTTAAAAATTATACTACCTTAAGCAGCTATTTGTACTATAAATGCTAAAATAGATATTTAAATTTGTATGGTTTCAAAATTATTAATAAAAATGTAAAAGACATTTATTTTGTCTATCTATTATTTTTGTGTTCATGTGTATATGTGTTTTGTGTGTATTTACAAATTTTTGAAGTTTTCATGGGTAAATAATAACCTCAGGATAAACACAAAAGGCAATTAATGTCAATAGTTAGAAGTATTTTGCACAAACAAAACAACAAAAGTCCACATATGATAATAGTAAACCATTAACAAGAAAAGAGTGAAATCTGTTGCTTTGATAAACATTATACAGATATTATATGGGGTGTCACTTAGTACTGTGACCTTTCATGTTGATGAAAGGCTATTGTCCATTTACCTGCAGCACTGAAAATGTAGACAATTTGAGCTGAGGATGACACATTTGAATACAATAAGGTTTATCTACAGCCAAAACCAGAATGCATTCTTACACTAGGAGACATCAGTGTTTCAAACAATTTTAGATTTTTATTTAACAACTCAAAATTAAGCCAAGTTTTTTTTTTTAGGAAGCTTGCATAGATTTACCTTTAATTTTCCATTTAAATTTTTTTAATTATTATGTATGCATAATAGTTGTATATATTTAGGGGTATAGTGATACTTTGATACAAGCATACAACATGTAATGAGCAAATCAGGATAATTGGGATACTTCGAGCATTTACCATTTATTTGTGTTAAGAACATTCCAATGTCACTCTTTTGTTAACTGTAGTCACCCTATTGAGCTACCAAACATAGACCTTATTCCTTTCATCTAGTCGTATTTTTGCACCCATTGCTGTCCCAATTTTTCCTCCCTTCTCACCAGCCTCTCCACCCTCTGGTAACCATCTTCTACTCAACCTTCTTGAGTTCAATTTTTTTATACGAGTGAGAACATGCAGCATTTGTCTTTCTGTGCCTGGCTTATTTCACTTAACATAATGTCCTCCAGTTCCATCCATGTTGTTGCACATGAGACAATTTCGTTCTTTGTTTATGGTTAAATAATACTCCATTGTGTAGATGTACCACGTTTTCTTTATCCATTTGTCTGTTGATAGACACTTAGGTGGATTCTATATCTTGGTTTGTGAATAGTGCTGCAACAAGTATGGGAATGCAGATATTTCTTGGATATACTGATTTTCTGTCTTTTGGATATACACTGAGCAGTAGGATTGTTTGATCTTATGATACTCCTATTTTTAGTTTTTTGATGTATCTCTTTACTGTTCTCCATAGTGTCATACTAATTGAAATTCTAACCAACAGTGTATGACAGTTTATATTTCTCTTTGTTGAATATTATTTAGATAAAAAATAAATCTTAATTTAGAAGTAAACAGAAGATTGATTATTCAGACGAAGTGCTATTCTGGATGAAAGGCCAGCTCCATTTGAATTTGTCAAAAAAATATTTTTCTCAGTGTTATGTTTTCCTAAAGTGTTCAAGTTAAACAATGTGCTATGTGACTTGAGGTGAAAATATTGTCGAAAAAAGTTGGATAACAATCAAATTGTTGTTACTCTGTATGCAAGTCTTTATTTGCACGTGCCTATTTTACTTAACTGTTAGCTAGGCGTCTATGTAACAGTACTACTACAGACCTCCTAAATGAAAACACAAGATTCTTGCCATTGCATAACATAATATCAGCAATTTTTTAAATGGAATTACTTTGAACATCAGGAAGTCTTTATTACCTTAGCAAAACATGTGTCAGTATTCTTTCCCCTGGGTCAATCTGGAGTGTATCTGGTGATTGTCTCTAAGGCATCTCTATTATTTATAGAAATTTTACTTGAACCATATTATGTGTAGATAATAATATGATAAAGAACCAGGCTTGAGTAAATCTGTTAGCCCAAAAGAACATAAATACAATTAAAATTTGCAAGTAGAGTCTTGTGAATTTTATATTGATATCATATTACTTCAGGAGAATAGTGGCTCTGAGAATGTTTTGTTTGCTTGCTTGTTTATAATTTAATATTTTATAATGTATTCATGCCTTTTAGAAAAAGAATTATTTTAGTTTCTAAGAAACTTTGTTTTTCACTAAGGGAAAAAATAGCTAAGATCTTGTCATAAAGTTTCAATTATCTTCTTTTTGGCTTTTATCTGATTGATTTATCTACTTAAAAAAGTATTAAAAAGTATTTTAAAATACATTTGAAAGTACTTGAAATTCAGAGAAGAACTTTTTTTTTCCCCCTCTATAAGAGAAGGAACATTTCAAGACATTCTTCGAAAACGGGAGAAGAAAATGGTCTGACTTTTCTGCTTGCCGTTATATTCCTAGACTCATTTAATTCAGGGACTATGTTCTTCAGACTATGTTCTTCAGACTATGTTCTTTCTTTGGTAATATAATACAGTGCATTACAGAGTGAGGTTTGTAAAAAGCTTATAGAAATACTTCACAGGTACCATTTGACAAGGATTTCTTTTTAATCTGCACTAAATCCAGAGTTAGAAGCGTCACCTACACTGGCTTCTTTATATACCCAGCATGTTTTCCAAGTGCAGTGGCAACAGGTTAACAACGAAAGTCTCTTTACAATTGAGTGAAAACTATGACAACATTTCGTTTTAAGTTTCTTAAGAAAAAGACCATACTTTGATCACAGTCACATTACCAAGATAATCTAACGTAGTGTTCTAATCAAAGTAGATGCTGAATAAATATTTTTTCTAAAATTAACAGAAACAATATTTAGGCTTTCAGATTGCTGAATACATCAACTCCAAAATGCCAGTGGCCTAAGACAAGAGTTTTGTCACTGCATGGGTGGCACCTGATGTGAGCATGCGTTTGGTGGGCATTCGTCCTCCACAGTGATTCTGGAGCTTTGCCTGGGGTCTCCTCCATCTCTGCATCTGCCCAAGACAAGGTGAGAGAGAGTGGGAGGCACACCCACTTCTTAGGCCCACAAGGGACACTGGAAATTATGGCCACTCATGTTGACTGGAGTGAACCGGTTGGCCATGTACATGCCACGCAGAGGCCACAGCTCACTGCAACTTCGAGCTCCTGGCCTTAAGCTGTCCTCACGCCTAGGTCCCCCGAGGAGCTGCGACAACAGGCACTGCCGTCACCCCCTCCCTACCCAGGGGTCTCTCTGATCAAATTTGTGTATTTGCAGCCCTGTGGAAAGTTGGAACTGTGAGGGCAGGGGTGGGGGTGTGGACCGCACAGGTTCTGGAGGGCCGCTGGTCAGGCACAGGAGGTGCCAAGATATGCGCTGAAGGGCGGAGGCAGGAGGCAGGGCCGGGGGTTCTCGTGGCGCAGAGAGCCGGCCACGTGCAACTCTGACACCGGGCCCGCAGAGTCCAGATCTAGGGAAGCACGTGGGCTGTAGCGCGACACCTGGGTGTTGTGTCCTCATCAGGACCCTCCAGGTTTCTAGAATCCTGCGCCCAAACGTGTGATCTTGAGGGATGACGTTTTTGCCTCGCTCACACAGCGTTTCCGCCCATTTTTACCTGTTACACATAATTGACCAGTAAGTACCACGTGTCTATTTTAAAACGTTTCCCTCGGGGTAGATTTTACTTCCAGACTGAAACACGGAAGTTATTTACATTATACTCTGAATGCATTGGATTTATCTTTGAGCTAAAGCATCACTGGAAACACACCGAATGTATACATTAGAAAGGATTAGTGCAAATACATGCAGTTATTGCTTCAAATATAAAGTATTATTGCTATTCGTGTGTTTTCGCCATTAAAAAAGTGAACATCTTTATATAGTCTTGGTTCACTTTAGAAAAAAAGATATAAGTAGTGAGAATGAAACTGCATGACTAAGAAATGAAATAATTTGATACCCAAGTATAGCTGCTTTAAATATGATCTAGAATATAATGGTCCCTTATACACAAAAATATTTCAGTGATTTGAATGATAATTTGTTTTCTAGCATGGTACAATATAACAAAAAGGAGTTTTCAACTACCTTTATGCTGTTGTTGGATAATCGGATAATTAATATTAGTAATAATAATAAGTAGCTTGAGTTTTTTAAAATTTATTTTGTCAACAATAAAAAATGTTGATATGAAAAATCTGAAACTTGCTTTCCAGAACTTAAAAACATTGAAAAATGCCTGTTCTAAATAGTTATTTGCAGTGGTATAGCACAAGGATCCCTGTGGGGAAAAATGAATAGTGAAATATTTTTCCTTTTCATTTCAGATTTTCATGGATGATAAAAATGCCTTCAAGGAATAAACAGAAAAACTACATAAATTGAATTATAATGGTGAAATAAAATACCAAATTAATCAGAAAATCTAGATGAAATCCCATCGTTGCATAAACATAGAAAATATCTTTTTTTTATTACTTGGTAAATTGCAATGGATGAAATACTCATGTCAGAGCTTGGGAGATTTATAATTAATTTAGAAGAGAATTCTGAAGTCATTTTACTTAGAAAAATGAAAGATGCATTTATACATATGAGTTGGAACAAGATGACTATTATGCGGCATACCCAACCATATTGTGTGAGCGTTGGAGTCGAATGACAGTGCTTTTCAGTTCCAAATGAAATATGGGGTTTGCTTTATACATTTTCCCTTTAGAGAATACAAAGAAAAGATTCAGCTTTTTCTCTGACTGGCAAATGAACCGACACTGTAATGCCTGCTGTTGGCATTTTAAAAGTTGTTCTGAAAACTGAGGACACCAAAGAGCTTTTTCTAAATAATAAAACATTTTCCAAACTGTAAAGTGAGAACGAGTTATTATTATTCCTGTAATGCTTGTTAACTGCTATAGTTAGAAGACATTTAGAACTGAGTATCATTTCTCACATATCAGATTGGCAAAAATAGAAACTTTGAAAATACACACTTTTGGCAAGATTCAGAAAGCCAGTTGTTCTGATATATTATTTGTGGGAATGCAAAGTGATAAAACCCCTATGGAGGGCACTAGTTTGGTAATATCTAAGAAACTTGTTACTCCTTGACTAAGCAATCCCAATTCTATAAATACCTCCACAAATAGAAAAAAAAAATGCACAAGTTTATCAAGTGGGCAATTATCAGCAAAAAACAAAACATTGGAATATAAAGTTAAAGTTCATCAACCTTTGATATGTTTTCAAGTGGAATATTATCAACTATAAACACACACACACGCACACACATGAGGAATTTAAAATTACCAATATATATTTGTAAGTGTTTAAAGCAGGGGTGCAAGATATTGTATATATTATGTTTTAAAAAAGGAGAAATAAGAAAACATCTAAACACTGCACATCTATCTGGATATCAAACTAGGAACAAATGAAAATGATGGGTAGGAACAAGGTAGATGGATTTGGAGTAGAAACAAGACTTTTATTAAGTATATTTTAAAACAATAATTTTGACCTTTGAATCATTAAAAATTTTACATATGCAAAAATTAAATTAAATTAAAAGCAACAGAAAACAACTGCTAAAATGAAAACCATTAGAATACTTTGAGTGACTCAATGAGCACGGCCGTATCATACACTTAACACAGAAAGCCAGCTAGAGAATTTGTAGAAGAGCTTGTGGGATTACTATTGACCATTCATAATTTAGACCATACCCTGACTATCATGATATCAAAATCTGCAGTAGACATTCTGTCTTGACACAAAATTTCATGCAAAACTTTTCCCCAAAACTGAACTGGCATGTTATAACATGATCTTTTCTAGTATGTCCTTAAAAAAAGTTAAGGCAACTTAGTTTTTACTATGAAGTGGCTGGGAAAACAGTTCCCTGTGTCCACGAGTATATTCCTAAGCTGTGATGAGCCCAAGTGACAGTTGATGTTCTGATTACTTTACTCATAATACATGGAGCTGTTCAAAAAGGTCACTGATAAAAAGATGAGTAGAAACTAATTGCAAAAGCTTTTTCTGCATCTAATGATATAATCATGTGGTTTTTGTTTTGACTTCTGTTGATGTATTTAATTACATTTATGGTTTTACGGATGTTGAACCAGCCTTGCGTCCCAGGGATGAAGCCTACTTGGTCATGATGGATGACTTTTGAGATGTGTTGTTGAATCTGGTTTGCTAGGAACTTGTTGAGAATTTTGGCATCTATGTTCATCAAAGATATTGGCCTGTAGTTCTCTTTCTTTGTTGCGTCTTTACCTGGCTTGGTTATCAATGTGATGTTAGCTTCGTGAAATGATTTGGGGAGGGTTCCATCTTTCTGAATCACCTGGAATACCTTCAGTAGGATTGGTGTGAGCTCCTCCTTAAATGTCTTGTAGAATTCTGCTGGAAAGCCATCTGGTCCAGGGCTTTTTTTGTAGGTAGTTTTCTTATTAC
>CAUYQG010095374.1:0-15789 GCA_963574415.1 Tarsius wallacei
ATAATCCCATCATTTTGGGAGGCCAAGGTGAGAGTATTGCCTGAGTCCACAGGTTTGAGACCAGCCTGAGCAATACAGGGAGACTCGTTTCTACAATAAATCAAAAAGTAGCTGGACATGGTGGCACACACCTGTGATTCCTGCTACTTGGAAGGCTAAAGTGGAAGGATTGCCTGAGCCCAGCAGATCAAGGCTGCGGTGGCTATGAGCATGTCACTGCCCTCCAGCCTGGGCAACAAAGTGAGACTCTGACTCAAAAAATAATAATAATAAAATAAAATAATGTTTAGGAGAATGCATTTCAAATTAACATTCTGTTTTGTATACCTCTTAAGAAATATTGAATTCCATTAGTTGGAATAATTATTACAATCTGAGATATCATCAACCCATATGATATTTAGTCTCCTGTGGATAGGCAGAGGAATATTTAACTTAAAGTTTCAGGAAGAACTACAAGTCTCAACATAGGAGGGATAATGCTTGAATTAGTAATTCTATGTGAGCAAATAAAGAAAATCAATGTGCCCAGAGTGATTTTTTTGTTGTTTCTTTACCTTTTACTCTGAGACAATCTCGAACTTATAGAAAAATTTTAAGTACAGTTGCAAAATCTTTAGTAAACTGATCCATTATTCTGGAATACTTTAATTCCGTAAAAAGGAGGATGCTCTCTGATATAACCACAACACAACCATCAAAATTACAAAATTAACTTGTTACCATTTATTTCTCGAAAATCAAGTTTTGTCAATTGTTTCCATGATCATTCCTTATTAGAATAGGGCCCATTTCAGACTTATTATCATGTCTTTTTATCTTCCTCTTGCCTGGAATAGTTCCTGAGACTTTGTCTTATATGATCTTGATACTTTTAAAGATTACAGCCTAGTTGTTTTCCAGAATGTCTCTCAGTTTGGATTGGCTTGATGTTTTCTCTTGACTGGATGGGATATTGATCTTCAGCAGTAAGTAATAGACATAATGATGCATTTTCTGAATTCCAACAAATGGCACATAAATTTATTCTGCTCCACTGCTGGTTAGGTTAACTCTGATCACTTAAGTTGGTGTCTGCCATACATTTTCATGGTAGAGTCCATTTTCTTTCATTTGCAATCAATAAGTATTTTGTAGCTAGTAGGTATTTATCAAACTTCAATGAATTAATTTATTCTGTTTAGGATTGATAGATTCCTTTATTTCTCGAAAGGTCATCTGTCATTGTCATTACTTATTCTGATACTATGTATATGTTGTTGGGAGAAGCTGCTTCAAGCAAACTTCTGTGGACTTTTGATATGTCCCCATCTTTCTTTGAATACTTCTTTATTTCTTACAGAACAAAATGTTTTTCATTCGACTGGTGTGTTTTTCTGCTCCCTCCCTGAAATCAATCCATATTTCCAGGAACTGTGACTCTTTTTAGTGGAATATTTTATTTAGAAATTAAAATCTAGGAACTAGATATGTTCATTGCAGATCTCAGGCCTTGAGAGTGAAAATAGCTCAAAAATAAAAAGACACACATGCACACACACATTTATATGTATATTTATCATCTCTTCATATATATTGAAAATTATAAATTCATATCCAAATCTCCAATTTGAATCCAACACCACTTCCATTTTTGTATTTGTAACTCCCTTCTCCGACAGTGAGAAACCTATTCTCGTAATCAAATATTTATTTTTTATTCATGAATATTTACTTTTCTCATTCATATTTACTTTTTTCATTCATATGTGACTAATCTGGCAGCTCCCCCCCCCCACCCTCCCTCCCCCCACCCCCACCCCCACACACACACACATACAAGTCCTCTCTGCTCAAACTGGGATACCCCAGGTGGACTGTGACTGCCACCATTCAAACCCCCAAAATATTCCATTTGGTGCCCCGTGCCATGAACCCTCCTTAACACCCTGGTCACACTATTCAGGCTCCAACCCCATGTCTAGAGCTCCATTTCCCCTTCCCCAGTTCAGATGCCAAGCTTCTTCAGCCCCACCTAATGGAAGAAAAGAAAAGGGAAGGGAAGGGGAAGAAAAACAGCTCCCTGTTCATTTTAAGGGCTAAAGAAATGTATGTTACTATGAACTACCAAAACTATTAATGTACCTCATATTATTGGGACACTCTAATTTACTCACCTAAAAATTGGTATTTGCTTAAAAATAGTAATAATATTAATGATTATACGTAAGGCTGGCAAATTAGGGTCAATATTCTATGTTTTCAGTAAATATTTGACTCCAGCCCATAAAACTGTTGAAGTTCCAAGAAAATGTTTTCAATGTTTTGAAGTTATTCAGTCACATTTAAAGTACAGATACAAAGTTTGCACGAGCAAGCCCAAGGAAAATGTGCATATCCTACACCTTTGGTAGTGACATTGTGTGAAAGAATTTGGGGACTTTCAGCTGATACAGTTGGGAAAAGTCAAAGAATAAACTGTGATATACATGACTGACACTTTCAGACTTCAGCTGCTTACATATAGAGCTGATGGCTCCATTTCTGCACCCACAGCTACTAGCAACTACCTTATTCAAAGAATGTATTTTTATAATAGTACTATTTATAGTAAGAACATCATTATTTGATTTCAAAAGTACCCATCCAATCACCAAAAAACTGGAGAATTTTCTTCCCAAAAAAGACACTAGATGAGTTTTTATTTTTCTTTATTCTCATCGATGGTTTTCGGGTTAGGTTTGGGTTTTTTGTTTTTATGTGTGTGATTTAGTATATTTATTTCAGCAGAGCCTAAACATTCACATAAGAATCCAGCTCTGACCTTTCTGTCTCTTAAGGTAGGCTCAGCGCTACACACTGTCATGTAGACAAAATTGAAGAAGAGACAGGTGAAAATGATGTATTACATCTCATTTTAACACTCTATTCTACCCTTCTGTATCTTTACAGGAGAGAGACAAAGAGACAGAGAGAGAGGGAGGGAGGGAAAGGGAGAGAGAAAAAGAGGGAGAAAGAGAAAGACAGAGACGGAGGGAGAAATGGAGGGAGGGAGAGAGAAGAAACAGAGAGAAGAGACAGAAAGAAACACACAGACAGAAGGGAGGCAGAGGAACAGAGAAAGGCAGAGACAGACAGACAGAGAGACAGAGAGAGACGGAGAGAGATCCAGTCCAGTCCCAGAAATTCTCCTGCCCAAGGAGTTCCAGAGGGCAGGTTTTATCAAGTCCCTGCGAATATGAACGAGAACAACTTCCAGTCGTCTCTGGACACTGCAAAGACGGATCCCAGCCAGCTATTTCTGTTGGTTCTTCTTTTCACTATCTTTCCTAAAGTACGAGGCCCCTTTCGGGACATCAGTCACGGCGAAAGTCAAAAGCAGCCTGGGCACCCGTTGACCGCATCCCACTCCCGCGCGCCGGAGGCGGAGCCGTAGGGCGCGCGGGCCGGGGCGCGCCAGTCGCAAGCCGGGGCGTGCCCGGAGCCGGGAAGCTTCTGATTGGCTCTTCGCTGTGACTCGTGGAGGCGAGGCTAATGGAACCCCAGCGGGGTGCTCACCTGGGAGGTAGCGTCCCAGCCTCGCCAAGGACCTCCCGGGATTTCTGCACGCCCTAACTAAACGGAGCGGGGGGGGGGGGTTAAGCTGTGGTTTCTGGGCGTTTGTCTTAGAAGCCACGCGCCGAAGTAAACCAAGGGCTCCCAAGGCGAAGGGTGGGTAACTGGGGGCTCCAGAACCTTGAAAGTGTTAGAAATGACTGGGAACTCAGGTGCCTTTCTTTTTTCTGTGGGTATCCTCCCCTGGCTCAGCATTCAGTGAGCAGCTCTACTGTGCATGTTGGAACTCTCCATAATACTGTAACATCCCTTTCCCAAAGTTAAACTCGGCGGAGAGCTTTCTGCATATTACAACCCCAGTTGGCGGCAGGGTGCTGGGAAAAGGGGCCAAAGAAGATTGGGGGACCTGGAATTTGGAGTCCTGTGACTCTACCACATCTTTACTTTCCATTAAGGAAAAAGGTCACATAACGAAGTCGAACTAAGAGATCTGAAGCAAAAAATGAAACTCCGTAGTAAAATTAAGACGCATATTCTGAGACAGGTGAAGTCGGGTTTTTCCCCCCTTTTATCCTAACAGTAATTTTAAACGATCGACCTCATTCAGCAGTTACATATCTAGGAACATGCATGAGAGATATATACACACTACACATGTGTATAGACGCGTCGTATTCTGCACGGAGGATGTTGAAGCTCTGGGTGTCCACAGAGGTTGCCGTGATCCCGGCCTGGAGGCTCACGGGCGGGGGTACCTCGGCCAGCGGCGAGTGTCCCCGAGCGTCGGGCGCGCCCAGCCTCGCCCTACGCACCCGCTGCGGCCGCTCAGGTCCGACCCGAGTCGGCGGATCCGGCACCAGCCGGGAGCCTGCTCCGCACGGGCTCCCGTACCCCCGCCCCTGGGGCTGTGACACTCACCGGAGTAGAATTACAGCCCTGCAATTAACATATGAATCTGACGAACTTAAAAGAAAGGCGGGGGGGGGAGCTCTGAGCAGGCGCTCGGGTCCTCCGCACCGAGGAACTTTTCTCGGGGTGTAAAAACTCTTTGATTGGCTGCTCGCACGCGCCTGCCCGCGCCCTCCATTGGCTGAGCAGACACGCGACCGGCGCGAGGAGGGGGCTGGGAGGGGAGCGGGGGGAGACCGAGTGGCGCGTGCCGCTTTTTAAAGGGGCGCAGCGCCTTCAGCAACCGGAGAAGCTTCGTTGCACGCGACCTGGTGTGTGATCTCCGAGTGGGTGGGGGAGGGTCGAGGAGGATAAATAAATAAATAAATAAGACGTTGCAGAAGAGACCCAGGAAGGGCTTTTTTTTTTTTTTTTGGTTGAACCGGCGTGCCAGCGCTGCCTGCGACTCTGCGCCTCCGAGCCCTCGCAGTGCAATGTCCCGCCTGCTGCATGCAGAAGATTGGGCTGAAGTGAAGGAGTTGGGAGACCACCATCGCCATCCCCAGCCGCACCACCTCCAGCCACCGCCGCCGCTACCGCCACAGCCACCCGCGACCCTGCAGGCGAGAGAGCACCCGGTCTACCAGCCCGAGCTGTCCCTCCTGGACAGCACAGACCCACGCGCCTGGCTGGCTCCCACGTTGCAGGGCATCTGCACGGCACGCGCCGCCCAGTATCTGCTGCATTCCCCTGAGCTGGGTGCCACGGAGGCCGCGGCGCCTCGGGACGGGGCGGACGGCCGGGGGGAGCTGGGGAGGAGGGGCAGCGGCGGCGCCAGCAGCCGCAAGAGCCCCGGGCCGGTGAAAGTGCGCGAACAGCTGTGCAAGCTGAAAGGCGGGGCGGTGGTGGACGAGCTGGGCTGCAGCCGCCAGCGGGCCCCATCCAGCAAACAGGTGAACGGGGTGCAGAAACAGAGGCGGCTGGCAGCCAACGCCAGGGAGCGGCGCAGGATGCACGGGCTGAACCATGCCTTCGACCAGCTGCGCAACGTTATTCCATCGTTCAACAACGACAAGAAACTGTCCAAATACGAGACCCTGCAGATGGCCCAAATCTACATCAACGCCTTGTCCGAGCTGCTGCAGACACCCAGCAGCGGGGAGCAGCCGCCGCCACCGCCAGCCACCTGCAAAAGTGACCACCACCACCTTCGTGCCGCCACCTCCTACGAAGGGGGAGCGGGCACCGCGGCGACCGCAGCGGGGGCTCAGCCGGCTTCCGCAGGAGGCCAGCGGCCGACCCCGCCCGGGAGCTGCCGGACTCGCTTCTCAGCCCCGGCCTCCGCGGGTGGGTACTCGGTGCAGCTGGACGCTCTGCACTTCTCGACTTTCGAGGACAGCGCTCTGACGGCGATGATGGCGCAAAAGAACTTGTCGCCTTCGCTGCCCGGGAGCATCCTGCAGCCGGTGCAGGAGGAAAATAGCAAGACTTCGCCCCGGTCCCACAGAAGCGACGGGGAGTTTTCCCCCCATTCCCATTACAGTGACTCGGATGAGGCAAGTTAGGAAGGTGACAGAACCCTGAAAATTGAGACAGAAACAACACCGCCCTTTCCCAGTGCGCGGGGAGCCCCGCGGGTAAAGATCCTCATACCCTGTAATTTTTGCTCTGCGACAGTCGTTGTTTAGCAACGACTTGGCTTCAGATGGCAGCTACATTTGACGGTTTGCAAATGCCACCGCTGTTCCAAACTTCCTACGGTCCATATTGTTTGGTGAAAACTCGCTGTTAAAGTTGTGTCCGTTCCTCCACCTTCTGCTCCCCATGTAGATAGGATGCGCTGTGATCATCTGTACCCATAGACAGCATCGTTATCCCAGTTCCCGGCTGCCAATACGCTGCTAAAACGTCGCATCTTCTTCTCTTGTCTCTAGTTTGGGTTTAATTTATTTTATTGCCCTGGGCATCCATCCCTGTGTGTTGCGCGCACTCACGTGTGAAAGAGTGAGTCTTCCGAAGTTGTTTCCCAAAATGAAACGGAAAGTTAGTGCTTCCAAAGTGAATAACTTTTGACTATGGAATTGTTAGAAAACAGGGAACTTTAAGGTTTATATGTTGTTGTATAAACATACCCGGTATGTGTATCCGACCGCGAGAACGTTGTCTTTTAGGAAACCTGGCGCACGCACTTTATCCGCCGCTGTTTCTGCGGCTCCGGGAGAAACTCAACTGCCAATTGCAGACTAGTTTTGTTGTTTTTTTTTTTTTAACACAGCCACTTATAATTCTTAAGCTCTTTGCAAATGATTGTTTTAAAAAATGAAAATTAAAAAATACATCTAGTAGTGTCAAAAGCATTTGGTCAATTTTATTTTGCTTTGTTAATGCTAGAAAACTTATTTATTATCGAGTGTTTGCTACCATTTCTACTTATCTTGATTTGTTGTTTTTTTTTTTTTTTTTTTTACGTTTTCTACTGGAGATCATTTTATTTTAAATTAGCAAAGTCCATTGCCATTGTTTAATGTATTTACTTTTGCAAATGATAAAAATAAATGTGAAAAATAGCTTATATTTGTCACTTATTCCATTCCACTATAACTACTGAAAACAGTTTTTAAAGGACCTTGGAGTCTTCTATTATATACAAATTTATGTGGTCTTACAGTTTTAAAGAAAATTCTGTTGTAAACTTGTGCCTTTAGGTAGTAACAAAAACGCTACAAAGAAAAGCACTTAGATCAATAGTGAGATAAAACTTTCCCAAATTGGCACCACAGTTTTGCCTCTTGGATAGTTAAGATCTTTCCAGTCTTCCTTACTCCTATCCCCAACCACCTCTGCAAGGGGACACCCATGTTTTGGGTCTCCCAGAATCTTGCCAGGGGTAGTTAACTTTACCAGGGTTAGCTATTTCCACTCGCAAAAACTAGCCATGCTGAAAGCTTTTCACATAGGTCAAACACGCTGCACAAGCATGGTCTCCCCTCCTCCTCTTCCTCCTCCTCCTCCTCCTCCTCTTCCTCCTCCTCCTCCTCCTCCTCCTTTCTCCCTTTCTCTCCTGTTTTTGGAGGGAAGGAGGACCTGAAGAAGCCAATATGACAGTGAACAAGAACTTGGGGGAAAGGAATCCTTGTTCATCGATTCAAAAATTAGAAGCAAACCGTTGTTCGAAAAAAGTGTTGATCTTTACTCATTTTTCACTTTTTAAACAATTCTGCATCTTTCCATGTAGAAGCTACTATTTGCCTTTATTTTGTCCTTCTGACTTGGCCTCTATGTAGAAAATATTCAACTACAGTTTTGAGTCAGCTGCAGAAACAGCATGCTCACTCTCACCTCAGGTGTCCTCACTATGGAAAAGTCTATTCTGGGTCTCAGGATCATCGTTTTTGGAAAAGGGGATATAGTGTGTGCATGGAGACAGTAGAAAGCAGAATTTAAAAAACAAATTTGATTGGCAAACATGAGAGTGGAACTATTTGTTAAACTGGATATTCACTGACATTCCACTGGATAAAACATCACTGAACTTGAGATGCTGATTTTAAGCCAAGTCTTTTATGTTTTGTGTCCACATGGGGATAACAAATTGCGGGAAAGAGAAACACTAAAAAAAAAAAAAGCCAAGGAAGATTACTTTTACTGCTCCTGCATCCTCCTCTCCCCATAGCACCTTGAAAAGAGGAGAGTGCCACAAGCAAAAAGGAAAGCGTCCCGAGTTTGGTATGCAGAAAAAGCAAGCCGTGAGGCAGTGCGAGCTTGCTCTGCAGGAGGGAACCGCAAGGCAGGCATGCAACTGACCACCTGGGTATTGTGGCTTTCAGCTGAAGCCAACTAGGAGAAGCTGGGAGCCTCCGCCAGCTCTCCGGTACAGGTGAGCGGCGGCTCGTGACACTTTCCAGGGCAGAAATAATGCACCTGTCCCTTAGATAACCTTTTGCCCCCACCGAGCTTGCCATGCTCATGATAAACATCAGGAATCCTTGGACTGCTGAATAAATCAAGCGATTACTTCTAACACTTTTCCATTTCGCTCTCAATAAGCAGACCCAACAGGTATGGACATACAGCAGCCTTGCAGGATAAGAGAACATGTATTTTTATAGTTATTAGGCTTGGTGTGTTTGCATGCACTTGTAGAGGGAGAGAGAGAGAAGAGGACATAGAATTATTTCAGCTGGTATGAATCTGAGTAGGGAAAGAACAAGAGGAAGGAAAAAAGTTGTAATTTTTTTCCTCAAAGAAAATGCATGCTTCATTTTTTTCAAAACAATTTATGCTCATTTTGTCTCAGAGAGGCACAAATCCTTGTCCAGAGTTAATATTTTTCATGGGTTCATGGGAATTGCAAAACAAAAGAGACATCAGGATCTTCTTTCCTAGCATGTTTTATAAATGAGGAAACTGCTGTCCCTAATTTGCCCAAAATCACACAGCTAGAAAGTGTCAATATCCAGAACTGATCTTAGTACTCCTGTCCACCAGGTCAATGCTCCCAAAATATTTTCTCTAAGAAAAGAGATAGATACAAACCACACTTACCCCAGTATTGGGGGAAAAGAGTCAAACCATCATAATAGGCAGAAATTTATGCTTTTAAATGTTAGTGGTATTATAAAGAAATTGGAGATAACCCCCTCTTTAAGGAAACATTTTACATTTCTCCTCCAGAGAAAAACACCCATAACAGAAGATCAGATGTGAAATTTCTATATCACACTGATTGAAAAGTGAGGATGAATTTTTCTAACCCATTAAGATGTGCACAAAAAGTCCGACCACTTCGTGGTAAATTGAGTGCTCAAAGTTACCCTTTTCTCTCCTCCATTCTATTTCTTTCTTTCTTTCCGTCTTTCTTTCTTTCTTTCTTTAATGCTGGCATTTCTTTGAAAGAGATGTACAACCCCACTTCCATTTTAAGGTTCTGCTATGGAGTTTGCATAACAAATGTGTGGCAGCTCGCCCTCTTACACTCCATTAACAAGCTGTAACGTATAGCTGCAGGTTGCTATAATCTCATTAATATTTTGGAAACTTGAATATTGAGTATTTCTGAGTGCTCATTCCCCATATGCCAGACCACTCCTGCCATGCTGACTGGTTCCTTTCTCTCCATTATTAGCAATTAGCTTCTACCTTCCAAAGTCAGATCCAAGTATCCAAGATACTAGCAAAGGCATCAACTATGTGTGCAAGTTAAGCATGCTTAATATCACCCAAACAAACAAAGAGGCGGCATTTCTTCAAGTAATGAAGATAGATAAATCGGGTTAGTCCTTTGCAACACTGCTGGTGTTTTGGAGAGTTTTATATACTTTAAGCAGCTTGCTTTATATTCTGTCTTCGCCTTGGACCCCGCCACCACTTTTATTTGTGGAGGGTTTTGGCTCGCCACACTTTGGGAAACTTATTTGATTTCTCAGAGAGCTCAAGGAAGATTATTTTTGGCAACGGTCAAGTTTAAAGACGTTCTCTACAGGACATTGCTAAGGGGGGGGGGGGGTGCAGCTTGACCAGGAAAAAAGGGGGGGGGGTTAATGTCCTTAATCTTAACGGATGCACGACCAATACTTTCATGAGGTCTTTCTATTGATTTTAGAGGTTTAAGTCTGAACCAAGTAAGAGGTCTTTTATCAAAGCATCCTTGTCATTTTGCTCATTTGAAAGTTCGAGGAAAAGATGATTCACTTCGTCTTGCCAGTTCTAAATCCGAGTCCGAATTGGAAAGGAAAAGTCGCAGAGGTACTGATCAATTACAACCTAGAAAAACCAGCAAGTGCTGCTGAGAGTACAAGATAACCATCAGCACTTGACTTGCTTGCAGTTGTGTTTGCGAGAGAAGAAGCAGGAGACGGGGGAAGGAGGATCGAATAAAGGGGCAAGTTTCCCTGCGCCTCAGCCCTGGACGTCCCAGGCGCCGACCGTGAGGTCCCTCCCCTTCTCCCAGACCCCTAACAAGAAAAGGCGGACTGAGCGGAGAACGGGTTAAATCCGCGGATGCAGGGGAGAGGCAGGGGAGGAGAGAAGTCGGAGGAGTCTAAAGAAAAGGACAGGAACCAAGAAGCGTGGGGGTGGTTTGCCGAAATGTGAGTGTTTCTTAATTAGAGAGCGGCTGACAATAGAGGGGCTGGCAGAGGCTCCTGGCCGCGGTGCGGAGCGTCTGGAGCGGAGCACGCGCTGTCAGCTGGTGAGCGCACTCTCCTTTCAGGCAGCTCCCCGGGGAGCAACGCGGCCACATTTAACACCACCATCACCCCTCCCCGGCCTCCTCCACCTCGGCCTCCTCCCAGCCGACAGCCTTCCTCGGCCCCCCACCGGCAGAGCTCTCAGCAGCGAGCGTCTTTCGCCGCCCCCCGCGCTGGACCCGGGCCCCTCTCCTCCCCCAGCTGCGCAGCGGGAGCCGCCACTGCCCACTGCACCTCCCAGCAACCGGGCCAGCAAGAAAAGAAGCGGCGCAAAGTTAAAGCCAAGCAATGCCAAAGGGAGGGGAGACTGGAGGCGGCGGCGGCGGGATCGCTGTGGAGTTGTCAGGGGCGAGCGGGGCTGGGGCCCGGGGCACCTGAAGCAGTGAAGCAGGACCAGGCGGCGGGCGCATCCTACCACGCTCGCGGGAATCACTGCCACCGCCGGCCCCGCGCCGGCGGCTGGAGATCCCGTTCCCTTTTCTAGCCAAAGATGCACTTCCTCGGTCACTCCGTCATTCCACAAAAACGGTTCATTCTGTTCGTATCCCAAGAGTTTCGCGGTAATCGAGAAAGGCGCGTGGGCATTGTCTTCCGCCGCGCCAACTCACACTTGCCTGACCCTTCCTTGGCTCCTCAAGAAAAGCAATTTCGGGAATTTGCTACAAAGAGGAAAGGCCTTTCTACCTCTCTCCCTATATCAGCTCTGCTTTCTCTAGTCCCAAACAAACAAGCTGGGCTTTTGCCGCTGGATCTGCAGGTACCAGGTCCATTCTACAAGTTCATACTTTTTCTTAGGAAGACCAGAAGGCTCCTTCACAGGAATGAAAAGCAAGATGCTATCCAATGTAACTGTTATCACTTTTTTAAAATTCTGATTAGAGAATTAAGAGATAACACGCTGACTGGGCATGGTGGCTCATGCCTGTAATCTCAGCACTTTGGGAGGCCAAGGTGAGAGGATTGCTTGAGCCCAGGAGTTTGAGACCAGCCTGGGCACTATAGTGAGGCCTCATCTCTAAAATAATAATAATAAAACTCTATTCTGATGGCCAGTTGGTCCACCAGTCTGCAGGGCCAGGATGATGAAGAAAGGTGTGATCTTGGATCTGAGGTGGCTTTGTTAGAATTTCTCAAGCCAACAAATATCATTTGTCTTTTAGGCCACTGGTCACTTTGTTGTTGTTTCTAGAGACAGTTCCCCATAACCCCTCCTACCTTTCTGCCCTTGCAAACTCTTGGAGCTGGGATGCTGGTGTGGGAGGGGATAGGATTGGAAGGGGGATCCTCAATTTCCTGGGGGCAGAAGTGAGGTGGCATTTGAGGGAGGAGTAGTCATCATTCTTTGCATCTTAGAAGCCACAAAACTGGGAGAGATCTGAAAATATAGGGCCACCAATTAGTTGAACACCAGGAAGACAGAAAACACATTCTTTTTATTCTCGGTAATGCTGTTTGCTTCTGGAAACAATCTAGCAGAAATGTACAGAATTATTTTCTTTAAATTTTCTCCTAACCCAAGAGATGTTGATTCTAGTTGATCAAGGAAGCATTCCAGGAATCTGAATGAAGGATTTTCAGGTGATTCTGATGCAAGGGAGCAGAGGACTCAAGCACTAACTAAAGGAGTTTCTGGTAGACCCTTTCTTGAGGTTGCCTATGAAAATGGACACTGGCTAACAATCCCCCTTCACATCTTTGTATATAATATAAATTCTAATAATTGTTAATTTTTTTTCCAAAAAGAAAATCAGGTAGCATAGCTTCTCGAATCCAGTGACTTGACTTTGTAGCTCTCAGGCTATGGGGTCTGGGTCAATCCATATGCTTTAGGCCTAAGATGTCTCAACTCCAAAGTGATGCCAGCCACCTTTGGAGGCCTAAGGACATCAGCCCAAGAGGTACAGGATATTCGCCCCCTGACTATCCAATATAGGAGATTTAGTGGAAGAAGCCAAAATTATAACAAGTGAGCGCTTGTGAGAAATGAGAAACAATAATTTGCCCGTACTAAAAAAAAAAAAAAAAAACAAAAAAACTCTAAAAGAAACAAAGGGGCAAGGAAGCTCTGGGTTTAAGGTAGATGGACTAAGTCACATCACCCTGTAATCACTCTATCCTGTATTTAAAGGCTAATCGACTTTGATAGACGGGTTAGCCACCCATAACCTGATTGAAGAAGTAACTGTTCTCTTGTGTTGGTCACGGTAATCAGAGAATACAGAAAAAAAACAATTTTATAATTTAGAAGGCGATGATCACATGAAACAGTGTAACTTCCTTTGGTGACTATTGTATTTCTTCAAACTCTTCCCATCTGTCTCTTGTTTGTTTTGCCCTACCTCCCCCTGCTTTTCATCAAGGAATGAGTGCTTACTAAGTACTATTACATAGTGGGAGAGTTAACCACTGTGAGAGATGTAGAAACATAAAATAGAGCCTCCTGTCTTCCAGAACTTAGAGCTTGGTTAGCATCTCAAAACAAACATGGACAAGAAGGTTCATCCCCTAGACAAGGTAGCATTATTGCTACAAATGAGCCACAGTGTTGTCACCTTATGTTTGCCATCAGATTCTTTCACTCACATTTCCAGGTGTACCCTGTGCATAACCTTCATTGTTGTCCTCCAAAAAATAGTGATTTTGAGAGGTTTGAACCATAGAGTTATTCTTCAACTCAATCACTGTTGTAATCTCTTTCTTTTGAGCTCAGAGGATACCTTTATTTTGTTATCAAATTGTTGGTGACAGTGTGGTCATAATTTCATACCAAAAAAATAAATAAATTGAATGGTCTGCTGAAGGTAATATAGCCTCAGTAGAAACTAAGGTGTGCTCTGAGTCAGCGTTTTTCCACATTCACCTGCCTCATATTTTGAACCAGCCACCTTACACTTTCACCTCCCATTCTTGCTCACACTTGGAGGGGATACAGATCTTGGAACGATTTCATTTTACATTTGCTCCAGAGAGAAATAATTTAAGATATTTTTTGGGAGATGTTCATGAAGCAGTCTCCATTTCCACATGATAGATTTATAGACATACTGGTTAGATCATTTTCATTCAGAGTGCCTGGTCTGCTTCTCTGATTTGACTGTTACTGGACATGATTGCCATTTATTCATGTTGAAATTCATTTCCACTTTCATCGAGATGAAATTCATTCAGATACTAAGTAGCATATTAGGTTTAGAAGTGAGGCTAAAGGATGCTATCTAAAAGTGTGTCTTGAAGAGTAATGGCCCCAAAGCAGGTTATTTCCCCAAACTGTGGCCTCATGTATCCTGTGGGAAAGTAAGGCTACACTTTTTATTGTTTCCCTTGGAAGGAGAAGTGAATTTACCTGCTACATTTGTAGTGGTGGATTCACTCAGTGATAACATACATTTTTTATTCATCTGGTCACCTGAGCTATTGACTTTTTTCCCTTCACCCTTCACCCTTCCTCCAAGTAAACATTTACTACTGTGCTGAGTGCTTCAGTGTCTGAAAAATATTTCTTTGTTTTGGAAAATTCTGTTCTTTGCATGAGTCAGTACTTTATATCACCTCTATGTATCGGTTTAAGGCACTCTCTTTCGTATTGCTTGTGACTTAGATTCTTTCAACCTTCCAAGGACTGAAGTGGGGAGTAGATGGCATTTGAAAAGTAGATTATATTTCTCAACAAAAAAGTCAAGTTTGGAAGCAGCCACATAGGTCACATGTTAGGACCAAGGGATGCTTTTTGTATTTGCAGTCATGCCTAATATTTTCCCACAGGATGTTTATCCTCCATTGCTCTTTCTCTTTACTTGCACACCAGGACAGCTCCTACGGATTTAGTTCAGAGCCCTTTTTACCAAAACCTAAACCCACACTGCTTCCTAACATGTCCTGCATTGTGGTACCACCTCACTAAAATATCCCCTCACTATTTTGAGGGGCTACATGGCTCTTATTTCTAGAAAAGGTGTGTGAAACTGGGATGTAGGTCCTTCTCTATTTAACCTTACTCTTAAAATGTTCACTGTAGGCCAGAAAGTTACTTCCCCAATATCCAGTTGAATGTCTCTCCTTGTTCCTCTACCATGTCCATTTTGCTGTAGGGAGGTGTGACTTTACCCAGACCAAGGGTACTGGCTTTGGTTCAATGTTTTCTCATATGTCCAGCACCCAAGGACTAGAGAGGTTGGGGACAAGGAACCATAGTTACTCAGTCAAAAACTATATTAATGAGGGAATCTGAAGCTTCTTAGCGGCCATAGAAGAGGAAGAGTAATGTAGTAGGGTCCATTTGGGAGACTCTCTGGAGCACTTTTCCAGGAGCCAGGCATTTTATATCCAGGTCCCTCTTAGAGGAGTCCTCCTCACCCCCATACTACTGAAAAGTAAAGAAAATAATTTCTCTTACGGGCTAAAGGTTGTCCTCAAAACTCTGCTTTCACCTCTGTGCTCCCCTCCCTGGGTATCTCCCCAACCCTCCAAGATCTGGTGAGGATTCTTTTCTATTTTGTTTCTCCCTTTTTTTGTGGAACCACATGCAAAGCTGTCTCACATCCCACTGGAGCTTTGAGTTTGTTTTTAAAGGGTCAGTCATGTCTAATATGACTTTGCCACTAGCCCAATGGCAGGCAGATAATGCCCATGGAAGAGACAGATGAGATCGAGGACACCCAGGCCTAGGTGTGCTCGGCCAAGTCACAGAATTCCTTGTCTTGCCTTCTCTTTAAATCACATTGACTCTTTTTTTTTTTTTTAAAGAAAGTAAGACTTATTGAGAGGACACAAAAGCTCCCATGGGGGAGGGGAGGGGAGGGAAGCCCAAGGGGGCTGCCCCACGATGACTCTTTAATTTGATCATAGCCAACACCAGGACCTCTCTCTCGCTGTCCTGAAAACTCCCACAAGGACTTCTAACAGATGTTTCCCTCCCTTCTTTAACTTTTTGCCTAACTTCTGAAGTCCCGAGGCTGAGCAGAATCCTTCCTCCTGTGTGTTCCCATAGTCCTCCTGACAAGTGACATTGTAACTATTTTTGGAAGTGCATTTCTGGAGTCAGGGCAAGGTCTTACTCACCTTTGCATCCAGACTAACAGAGATCCTGATATGCCTTTCCAGGCTTTATTTAGCTGGACAGGCCGAGGCCTTCAGGTTGGCTTTGGGAAGTTGCTCTCCAAGTGGCTCTTACTTGCGTTTC
>CAUYQG010095376.1:0-25229 GCA_963574415.1 Tarsius wallacei
TGCTGGGGTGGTAGTGTGCACCTGTAAATTCAGCTCCTGGGAGGCCAGGGTGGGAGAATGGCTTGAGCCCAGCAGTTTGAGGCTACAGTGAACTGTGGTTGTGCCACTGCACTCCAGTCTGGGCGACAGAGTGAGACTCCAACTCAAAAAAAAAAAAAAAAAAAAATTAGCTGAACAGCTAGACGTGGGTGGCTCATGCCTGTGATCCTAGCATTTTGGGAGACGGAGGTGAGAGGATTTCCTAGGTTCGGGTTTGAGACCAGCCTGAGTAACATGGTGAGATCTCGTCTCTATGAAAAATAAATAAATTAGTCAGGCATGGGAGTGCACACCTGTAGTTCCAGCTGCTTGGGAGGATGATGCAGAAGGATTGCCTGAGCTCAAAAGTCGAGGCTGCGGTAGCCATAATCGTGCCACCGCACTCCAGCCTGGTCAACAGAGTGAGACTATGACTCAAAAAAAAAAAAATGTCTAAAGGACACAGAAGTCACCTTACAAGGGCCAAATCTGGAACAATCTGGGCATCAAAGCAAATAATGACAGCCGATTACAATCCTTTCAAAAGAGCAAGAGTCTGAGTCAACACTGAGATAAATGAATAAACAAATGGGGAAGAAAAGAAAGCTCTTCTTTACAGCAGAATGCCAGCAAATAAAAACAAAAGAAACCAGGTGTGGTGGCTCATGCCTGTCATCCCAGCACTTTGGGAGGCAGAGGCGAGAGGAATACCTGAGCCCAGGGGTTCAAGACCAGTCTGGGCAACATGGTGAGGCCTTGTCTCTACAATAAATAAAAAAATTAGCCGGGCATGGGGGCACCTGCCTATAGTCCCAGCTACTTGGAAGGCTGAGGCAGAAGGATCACCTGAACCCAGCAGGTCGAGGCTGCAGTGGCTGTGTGTGTGCCACTGCACTCCAACCTAGGTGACGGAGTGGGACTCCAACTCAGAAACAAAAAACAAAAAACGAAATCCCCCCAAAAAACTGATCTCTGATTCACACAAAAATCACCAATAGATGCTAAAACTAATGGGTGAAACCTTTAAGATAAATAGGATATTTATATAGTCTTAAAGTATGATACCACGAAGTACTTATTAATTACAAAGAGAAACAGCAACTTTACAATAGAAAAACTTGGCAGACACTACCTTAACCATGAGATCAACTGAACACTCCCTCAGATGGGACAAACCGATATCACGATCTTCCTTACATACCGTACCAAGAAAGACACAAACAAGATCACTGCGAAGGTATTCCTAAAAAATGCACAACGCAAATCTAACCATGAGGAAATACCAGACAGACCTAAATTGAGGGACATTTAATTTAAAAGAGTAACTGTCCTGTATGCTTCATGTCAAGTTCATGAAAGACAAAGAAAGGAGGAGGAACTGCTCCAGATCAAAACAGACGTAGACAACACAGCAACTGAATATGACATATTGGTTCCGGGATGGGGGTAGGGGTGGGAGAAGTTACTAAGGACATTATTGAGACAACTGGCAGAACGTGAATGTGGACTGTAGATTTAATGATACTATTGTATGAATGCGAAACTTCTTGATTTTGAAACTCTAGTCTGGTTTTGCAAGATATTCTCTTATAAGAGCCACAGCGCAATTTCAAAATTCTTGCTCTTAGGAAAATATACAATGAAGCATTCAGAGTAAAGGGGTATAATGTCTGCAACTACTCTCAGATGGTCCCCCCAAAAAAGTGTGTTCAAATATATACATACACATATGTAAATGCATGTAACATGGCAGGGAGGGGAAAAGGGAGGAGGAAGGAACAGAATAAATGGGGGAAATGTTAACAACTGTTGAAGCTTGTCAACGGCACATGAGAATTCTCTGCTATTCTTGCAGTGTATCTTTATATTTGAAGTTATCGCACTATAAACAGATACAGGAATGGGGATTGTTCTTGATAATTTAATACAGCCTCATTTAACATACCATTTTATTTATTTTTATTTTATTTTATTTTATTTTTTGAGTTGGAGTCTCATTCTGTCGCCCAGACTGGAGTGCAGTGGCCGCCTCGACCTGCTGGGCTCCGGCGATCCTTCCGCCTCAACCTTCCAAGTAGCTGGAATTACAGGCGTGCGCTACCACACCCGGCTAATTTTTTTTTTATTCATTGTAGAGATGAGGTCTCGCCAAGTTGCCCAAACGGATCTCGAACCCGCGGGCTCAGGCAGTCCACTCACCTCAGCCTCCCAAGGCGCGGGATTACAGGCTGAGCACCGAGCCCGGCTAACATACCATTTTAAATGGTCAAATATATTTGATACAGAACATACAAACACATTTAAAATGGTCTACTTGTTATGCATTTGTCTATCCTAAAAGATAAGTCATCTTTTGAAAGCCATCAACTCAACACATTTTAACTAAATTAAGTTTGGTGATTAGATCTTCTCCATGGGCTAAAGGTGAATTCTTCCCCCACTGACTGAATGCCGTATCTCCAGATAATTGCCAAAATTAGAAATTAGTCAGAATTGAGTTCCTTGAAATTTATTTCCCTAATTTGTGCCACAACTGTAGCTTAGTGTAATCCCACCGTCAAGTTCTTTCGCCCACACTTAAAATTAATCCACTCAAGGAAGGAATACTTATCTGTAGTTCAGTTAGCCAACAAGTGGCACTACACAATAAGGTCACATAAGAGCTCACTTGTGAGCCATGCAGCAGAGAATATCCTCAAGTCAAGGCCAAGATGGAGTGAAGGCCAAGACGGACTTTCTTCAAACAAGGACTCATGTCTTTTGGCAACACTGCTGTGGTGCTTACCATTTCAGATGACAGGTTTCCCAAAGCTTTATCTAAGTACTTTATCAAATATTTTATGTGTGTATATCTTCTAGACAAACTTTGTTTCCAAACTCCCAGAGAACTGTTTCTCTTTATTAAATAGTCACTCTCCACCAACTGTATTTTCCCCTAAACAGACACTTTAAAATTGGCTACAATATATTCAGTGTAACTTTTGTTGATTTTCCCTACATATATAATTAATGTTTTGATAGCTCCATATGGCCTGATACTTTTTAAATCTGTCTCAAGGTTTTTCAACATCCTTTTTTTTTAACTACAAAAACTGGAGCAGGGAATTGAGTCCAATCTCTGTGCCCCACTGCAAGATCTTGCTGTGGTAGTCCCTATCCCTATCACCATGGGCCCCCTTGAACAGTCTGCTTTACCATCTTAAAAAAAAAAAAACACAAAAAAACAGGCAGGTCACGGAGGCTCATGCCTGTAATCCCAGCACTTTGGAAAGTCGAGGCAAGAAGTATTGGCTGAGCTCAGGGGTTCGAGACCAGCCTGAGCAACATGGTGAAACCTCGTCTCTACAATAAATCAAAAAAATTGGCCAGGTGTGGTGGTGCACACCTGTGGTTCCAGCTACTTGGATTGTCTGAGCCCAGCAGGTCAAGACTGCGGTAGCCGTGAGAGTGCCACTGCACTCCAGCCTGGGCAACAAAGTGAGATTCCAACTCAAAAAAAAACAAAAAACCAAAAACTAAAGAGGAGCAAAAGTAATATTATAATACTCAAAAGGGAAATTTTTTAAAAGGAAATCTAAGAAAATATGTGCCTTCTAACAACTAAAAAGAATAAATATTTTTGAAGATATAAAATTGATCATTAGGAGAAAATCATTATAGAATTGGGATAAAAGGAAAAAGTGACTGATCTCACTGTAAGTTTTCCCCAGAAGGCAGTAAGCTCACCATGACTGTCCTTGGGAAAGAAACCTGGAGAAGTCATGGTTTGAGGACTTGGACTCACTTTACCCTACACAGCCTTTACAGCCGACTTTCTACTATGTGACTAGAACAAGTTGAAAATAGAAGAAAACGGTACACCCCACCATCCCTTTAAATCTCCCAATTTTACCTGCCACAACATCAGTTCCCTTCTGTGTGTGTAAATGTAGTAGCTCTTGGCTCTGTTAGAACAAAGACGAGTCCCATCCAAAATTTCTGAGATGGTGCAATAGCTACTTCCTGCTTCCTAAATAGACTCTCAGATTATAGACAGCGAGAAAAGGTGGCATTAAATGTCCTACGCCATACTGAGTGTATTAGAGCAAGAAAGAAGAGTGTAACATGTAGCTAACTATAGAATGAACTATTTTATTCATGGAGCTAGTTCCAAAAGAAATCCAGTGTAATTACATGTCTGAGTAAAAAATGATTCTGTTTGGAAATAAAATGTACTTTCTACCATTTTCCTTCCCAAGGAATATTGCTATCCCTAAGTTAGTGATAACCCCATTATCGACCAAATGTTTTCACGTATCCAACTTTCTTCTACAAAGCAGCAAATGGACTTAAATCTTCTCATTAGTCCAACCGTATTGTTGTAGTATAAAAGAAATTAAGTTCTATTTCTTTAAAATAAACTCTTATTTTCTTTCCACAGTTTACAAAACCTGGAGAGATAAAAGACTGTTAGCCACAATTAAGCCATCTATGAAAATCACCACAAGCAAACTACTCATTTGTTAAAAGGATATAATTTGGAGGAAGAAAGTTCCAGCTCAAGACCTGATTGGCGAGCGCCAGGTAGCGCTGGAACACTGAAGACATCTGAGCACTGAGGTTTTCCCGTCTGCTGAACTCCTGCAGAACCTCCACGGTGAGCAGAAAGATCTGCCGAAGGTCTTCTTCCTGCAGTCCGTCAAGCACAAGGATTTTTAGACGGAAGACTTATTCATAGTGCACTCCCTACTAGAACCATGAAACAAAACAAGCAAAAACCTTAAAATTCCCAGTGGAGAACACAATTTCCTTAAGAATATGTTCCATTTTCAGGCCTCCACTTGTAATTTACATCACAGCACGCTTCCAAGGGGCACCATCGGAATATATTCACTGTGATGCGAATGCTACTCCCTGGAGAGCCAGTCTTTACCAACTACTGCAGAGCCGGAGAGTCAGTTGCTACAGCGTAGAGCCCCCGGATTTAAGCCAATGCCTTCACGTAACTGCACTCCAGAGCCAAACAATGCACACAAGACAAAGAGCCCACACCATCTGCAATAACATTTTAAATACATGTCCCTCTCTGGCATTCTTCCAGTCCTATTTTTAAGACCAGCAGAATCCCATCAGCTGAATTGGCTATATCTAAGCACAATAAAAAATAAATGATAAACTAGGATCTTGACAGTAGTATGCTTAAAAAGACCAGAATTAAACAATTTTAAACTGTCAACTACGTTCACCAAACCTGTCATTCTTGAAATCACAGAACAAATTCTCAGTCCTCAAGTATAGGCTATCATTCAGCTACATAAATGTTTTCACTCCATTAGGAAGAGACTGAGCAAAAAGTAAATGATCCAATCATTAAAACACAAGAACAAAATACCAATACCTGAAAAACTCTTTTGCAGTTACCATGGAATTCCATACTCAATCCAATGTTGCTAGTTTTACTTGAACTTGAAAATTCACTCAACAGTGCAGTTAGAATAGAACACGCCAGAGTTTGCTGTAATTATTTGATAAGAAATAATTGTGAGGCATTATTGTTTCAACGCTTTCTTTCAAAACATTAGTTCAAACACAATAGAACATTTTCTATCTTGAAATCTCTCTTTAGATTTTATGACTAACCACCAGTCAGAAAGCTAGAGGTGACAAAATAAAAACCAGCTCTCCTTCCTTAAATGACCCATAAAGTGTTCATACACTTCCTTAACTGCAGTTATATAAATCTGAGACTTGAATTCAGGACACACAAAAATGCATTCACAAGCAGATGAAAAGTAAAACAGATCTTATAATGTCTAAAGATGCTAATATTTAATGGTAAAATATTAACCAGGTAGTACCCAAAAGTTTTTTAAGTCAAATATAAAGATTTTTCTGCTCATTGGTTCTATCCAACAGATTCCTAAGATCAGCTCACTGATTTTATTCACAGACTATTTAGAGTCAAGGTACCAAGGATGGAGAGAGGATACGAATTATTTTGGCGTCTTTCCAGGAGTTAAACAGAAATATGCACACTACCTCTGAACACCCGAGAGATTAAAGTCAGGATGATACTATTTATGCAAGCTTACACAACAGCTGAAGAGTCATACCCACCCACCAACTGCAACATCTTTGTTCAGAAATGCTTCTGATGTCAGTACCTTGACCTTACAGATGCTTATCTCAGCAAATCTTAGCAATTATACTTAAAATTAAATTCCTAAAGATCGGCATGAGATATGTATTGAAGGTGAGTAACAGTTACATGGGTGACCAGTAGACTGTTTGTCTGCTTTGCATATGTCTGAAATTTTCCTTCAAAAAAAATGCAAAAATTAAATTAAATTCCCGTTTCCCTCTGAATCCCAACACAATAAGCCTGACAACTTGACCAACATTCACAGCAGGTACACTACGTATACACTCCAGCGGTTTCCCAGACTTTTCCACCCCTGGAAGTAAATGCAGACTCTCCAGGTAAGCTGGGAGGATTGATCCCAGACGCCTTCCAAAATCATAAAAGTTCTCTGAATGTTACTGGTTTAGCTTAAACACACATACACACTTTATAATCTTACTTCACAACAGAATTTGTTTTTATGTAAAGATGTCCCTCCTCCCCAAACCTTCAAGAAAGTTGTTTAGCTGCCTTTGTGTGGCACGTGAAGAAGAAATGTGGTCTGAGAGACCAGACATTGAAGACTCAGAGAAAAAAGCTGATCACATACTCCTGTTGCTTTACTGTTTAGAGGGATCTCAGAGACTCAGCAAGTAAAATCTCCTCATTTTTTAGTCAACAAAATTATAATTTTAGAAAATGGTTTCATTTTAAAATGGTAATTAATGATTAAAGTACCAACAATCAACACATCACAGACACACTTAAGTAACATCAAGATCAATGATAAACATGATTTTAAAACATGGCTAGGCTTTGGTGGAGAAAGTAGGTATCAAATCAAATTAATGAAATTCAGAGGAAAAAGCAACTCATAACAATGTAACAGGATGAATTCCAAGACGCTAGAATTCTGAAAGTTTTCATAGGACTTAGCCTTAGCTTTTCACTTATCCTTTCTAAATAAGACTTCAGTCAATACAGCATTATAAGCAGATACCTAAATGTTTGAGCAAATTTTTCTTACTAAAAAGGAAATTAATTTCAGAATCTCAGATGAAATAATCTATTGAAAACAGAATTCACACCATAACATATAAAACCCTGCAAGCCAACAAGAACTCAGAAGCATTCATTAATAAACACAAACTGTTTTCATTCTTACAAATAAATAATCTATAACAATTTTTCACAGGTAATTTACAACTTGCCACAGATTTCTTTAGTGCATTCACTACCAAATGGCCTATTTTTAAACCATGACTATATGCAAATTTTCAGTAACATATCCCTAATTAATGATTAAAACTCATACTCAGAATAAAGTGTAACTCTGACACGAAATAAACATTTCCCAAAATTACACGCATGTATTTATTATGGTCAAGTTGTGAAGTAAACAAGTGAGGAGAGGGGCAGGGTAGTGACAGGGCAGAGCCCCGAGGCTGAGGCTGAGGCTGCTCCAGCTCAGAGTGAACTTGAAACTCTTCACCAAACAAAAGGAGCCAGGGACATGGAAGGGCTCGTAAGGTGTAGTGAAAAATGCATCTCTCCAAAGAGCAAACTTCCACACTTCATACTTTTGAAATACAAATCTTTAAAACCAAGTGTGTTCTATTCAAACATGTCACTTAAAGAATTCAGAAACACATAAAAATAAATTGTCATACAGCATGATTAGAGGCATTACCAGAAATCAAATATTCTGGTTTTAACTGTACCTAAAATCACCAACTTTCAAAGAAGTAAAATCTAATAAGATATTTGCATCATTAAAAGACACCAAACAGTTTAATCTCTTCTTAATTTGGAAGTCCTGTAAGGATATGAGATTGGCATGACAAACATTAATTATACTACACTGGTCCAGCTCAAAAGTGCAAAATGAATAGAGATTCCCGGAGAATGATGAATAATTAAACATTGATGATACATTACGAGAGCAAAGAACTTCCCCACAAATCAACAAAGTATTTCTCCCTATTCATAGGGAATTAAACCTATCACAAAATGTCTAAGACTCACTTCCAAATGTGTTTACTCATTTTCAGTATTTAATGATCAAATAAATCCCCTTAAAATGAAGTTACTCTTGTGTTGTATTGTAATGAAGATAGTTAGGGAAGCAAGCCAAAAATAAAACTCCCAAGGGAGAACAGAGGACAGCTCCTTCCCAGCACAGAGAAGGAAAAAGAGCAGCAAATCTGCCTCGCAGAGACAGCAGGTCAGCTTTAGTTTTTCTTACCCTCCTAGAAGGTTCCTATCTGCTTCCTTCAGACTTTTAGGTCACCATGGGCATAATGAGGGCATGATCTCTTAACTCCCCTCTACTGACCAGCACCTGCAAGCACTGCCTCTCTGGACATCATCTTTTCGGGGCTAGATATTTGTCCATATTAGAGACAGTGGCTCTGATACTTTAGAGGATCAGAAACGTAAGCTGTAGTAAATAATGTCAATGAAATCAGATCCAAGTTGACTGGCTGGCTGATCGATAAGCAGCATGAGACTGCCACAGTAAAATCTGCCACACTAAAGTTGACTTATGTCTGCTTCACAGCTTTCCTCAATCACCTTTGTCCTTGTCTGTCATTCCCTGCTGCTGGCAATTTGACTACCTGTTCTCCATTGATCATTTTCATTTGCCAACAAGTTAGAAATCAAATAACAAAACTTACTAAAAAGAATCCTAAGTATAAACACTCTGCAGGACTCCTTCAGGAATCAAATACGAGAATCTCATTGTCTGAACATTTCTAATGCACAGATGTACATCATTTATATACCACTGCTATCAACCCATGTATATTGTTTCACATTTTACTTTTCCACTTTCCACTTTTTAAATAAAAAGAGAAATCTGTAAAGACAAGAATGTTCTTGTTGTTAGACAAGAGTCAGAAAAATCTGGGTTCCAGCAGTCCAAGATTTCATACTTCAAATATCTGTAGGCAAAGCACTTCATTTATTTCGGGCCCCAACTTACTCATCTATAAAAAGGCCACTGCCCTCTCCCCTGCCTAATTTACATGAATGCCCTAAGGTTCCAATTAGATGATGCAGGTAAAAGCACTATGTCAATACAGCAAGTCATCACAAGATAAGGTAAAGTAGCAACAGTATTTCATCATTATCATGAAAAATAACAACAACCTATTTTGACTTTTTTGGTCCTACTTCTTGATGATTGTTATCTAAATTCTGCCAAATTAAAATTATAAAATATGGTATTGCTTTAAAAAAGAGAACTACAACTAAAAACACTACAGCAACATAGGATATGTTCAGTAAATGTTGTTTGGATTAACAAATCAATGTTTACTTCAATGCCCAGCACAATGTGAACACATGGGAAGGTGGAAAATAAATACATGAAGTGTTTCCTTTTTTTTTTGTAGCTGTTTATAAATTTCAATGAGAAAACTACAATATGTAAAACAAGTAGAAGACAATACAATGAGGTCCCAAGGTTACAAAAAGTCTAATGTATCTTCCTTCATTGAAATACTGAAAATTCACAAGTTAATTCACTGACTAACAATTCAAGTTACTCTTATCTTCACATTAAAAATTTTATAGCAGCATCCTCATTTCTAGTAAAAGCCATTAATTTCAAGCTAGAGAAAACATGCCTTTCAGAGATAGCGTGCCTTACTCACCAGCTTACTGTCACAAGCACAAGATACTCAAACACTAACTCCAGCTGACAAAATAAAATACTCTTGTTCAGAGAGAGGATTGTCTCTTATAATAGCCTGGCTCTTACCCCAGGAGCTTTATTACCAAGAATAAACTTTATGAAAGGTTGCCATACATAAAGCAGACTTCCAGCTGCTCTTCTAAGCAAACATCAATGAGACTTGTGATAAGAGAGATTAACTTGGCTATCACATCCAGGGGCAGCTCTGCTGTAGACAAGTGAATTTCTCACCCACTTCTCTCTAGTCCTGCAAAGAGGAGGAAAGGAGGCTTACATGCTAAACAGCTTTAAAACTGATTTCATGTATGCGTACCACTTTCAAAGAAAACAAGACAAGTATAAACTAGATTAAAATTTTAGCTTAAATGTTGGCTTAATATTTTAAAAAGTAGCTCTTTTCCTAGGAAGGAAAGTTTTCACATCCCTCTCAAATTAGTATCGAGAGCAGGTCTGACACTGCTGCAGACTGAGATGAAGTAACCATGGTTACCTCCATAATCATGGAAGGAAAACATCATAACTGCCCACAGAGACAGGCATGAAATAATTTATTATTTAATAATCATACAATCATAATTACACTAAGAATACATCATGATACATGGAAAACTGTATTATGTCTAAAAAAGTCATTTCCTTAGAAAAACTTTTATATGAATTAGATATAATCTTTTCATAAAACTACTTCTTAAAGTCTCCAAAGGAAGGGTAATATGTTGGCTATCTATTTTTTAATTACATAAACAGTTTTCACTCATGGATATACTTTCTTCTGCTTTTAAAAAATTGTTTGACAGAAGAGAGATGACTCACTAGTTCACGTCCCAAGATGGTATAACGAAAGGGTAAGAGGCTACTGGGAGATAGCACAAACACTTGCAAGTGAGTATCATCACACTTCTTTTCCATATTAGTGAGCTCGTGCCTGGAGAAATTAACTGATTCCTTCAAGTTAGGTACATCGTAAATGGCAGAACCCAAGTGTGTGACTCCAAAATCAGTATTCTATTATTTCACACTGACCCTAAGCCTGTATAAACGTGTACACGAGGCTAGAGTAGGCAACAGACCACCAAAAATCAATATTCTTTGATAGTGAACAGTCTTTAGCTAATGAAGGTGGTTGGGAGCGTCATTCTAGAGAGGTGAGGGAAACATTCGCCACCTAACTCAGCAGTTCATGAGGTCAACCCTTTCCTCATCTACAGAAAAGCATTAGCTAATTTTCTCTTCTTTTCAAATCTCTCCCAAAATCACCGATATAAAGAAAGCTTCTAGCCAATACCAGATCCATGTTCTGATCATTTTACCATTCTGCTTTCTGAGGTTTTAATTTCTCTTCTGCTGCTGTTCATGTCTCTTGAGACTAAGAAAATACTAAGTCTATTACTGAACCCCATACATTCTTAACAGAACAAGGGAGATAAGGAGAGGGGATACGACACTGTCTTCACTCATTTTCCAGACCTGCCTGATGAGTCAGTTTCACACTGCTGGGCAAGGACAAACTGGGATGGACGGTGTGTGCATTTACCTCGCTATATAAATGAAGAAGACACTGCTTTTCAAGTTCAACGTCTTTAACGTAGTCAACAAAATAAATTCACCCTGCAATCTTGAAACTAAATTCTACCTCCCATTATTGATTTCCTGCTGCTAAAGAGTTCCTAGCCTTGTTATTAGAAATCTGACTTTTAAAAAAAGCCAAAATCTTTGGAGTATTTCCTGAGAATATTAAATTTACCCACTATTCTCAAAGCGTATGCACTATGAATTGAGGCAGATCTTCTCTAACTAAACAGCTACATCTGTTCCAATCATTCTCAGAACATCAGTTATTTACAGTGGCTCAAAAACTCCAATTGTCAGGTTGCAGTAGGACCACTTTTTGTGCTGGGTCAGATTACCCCAGGGGAAAGGAAGCAGAGGACGTAATTCCCCAGTGTGTGCTCATTCCTGAGAGAGACTGGGGACTCTTGATCCTGCCCTGTAGCCTCCCAGTGCCAAGAAGCCACATGTGGGGGTGAGGGCAAGCCACAGAAGCTCTGCCTCAATACCAAAATCCCCACTGGAATGATTCCCAAACCCCCAAGGGAAAGGCACTGCCACACTCCGACAGACCTCAGGGTTACGAGGGGTGCTCCTCCAGTTTAAGTCCTGTCCAACAAAGTGAGCTGACTCCCTGACCGCAGACTGTCAAAACAAAACAAGACACTGATTCAGAGCATCAGAGATGGGAAGAGGTTTCCAAGTGGCAGCCCCAGGTGCAAGGCTTTTCCCTGTAGTTTAGCAACTTGCCTCCTCCACTTCTTTTTCCTGGGCCCCTGACGACTGCCACCATCAGAAGGTATGTGTGGCCATTAGTTTGGAAGCAAACACTACCAAAATGCACACAGATACCAAGATTCCCATCACACAACCCACACAGGCATCCCTGAAGCATCACACGCACCTCGAGAGCTTTGGTCCTCATCCGGAAGGAGACCACACCCACCACCAACAGAGCACTGAGACGCAGAGAGAACCGTGAGTGAGAAGCAGCTTCCCAACGGCATCACCTCCAACACTTCAGTGGGCTCTTATTAGAGGAAGATCCTCAAGGAATCTTCTCCCCACATAAAACAAAACTTCCATGACTTGTAAAACTTAATGATTCAAACATATGCATTTTGAAGTTGTTAGTTTTATATAAATAGCTAAAGTTCACAATACTAAGATTAGGTCAAAAAGGACATAAAATTAGACCTTTGGATTATGAAAGTCTCTAGAACTACACTGTACAGTACGATTACCACTAACTATATGCAGCTATTTGAATTTAAATTATTTAAATTTTTAAAAATTTGAAAATTCAGTTTCTAAGTCACACTAGCCACATTTCATATGCTCGAAAGCCACAGTGACATCATGGCTACGAATTGGAGAGTAAGGGTAGAGAACTTCTGTGTTAGCACAGAAAGTTCTGTTGAACCTCACTACTTTTGAAGAAATCTCCAAAAACATGGCATCAAACACAATACCACACAATCAAAAATCAAAAGTAGACAGAAATGTTCTGCATCTTGAGTCTGGCAGGAGCGCATTGTATACATGAGTGTGTCACAACTTACCAAGTGTCTATTTCAGTAATGTATGTAAATGACTCCTCAATAAAGTTGATAAGGAAAAAAGAATAAATACATGACCACTGATGAATTCCAAAGGAAAACAAATGCCACTCAGGTGTATAAAGGAAGTTCCTCTGTCGGGGGCCCCAGACCAAGCGAGGGTACCATGTGTGGTAGAGGGCTGCAGGGAGGGGAGAAGGGACGTGAGCCTGGCAGGAGGACGTAGCCCTCCTAGCAGGTGCCACTGCATCTTTACCTCAAAGTACCAACCATGCCACAAAGGCCACACCCCTCGCTCGGGAGCCACCGAAGCTGTGATGGGAATGCCTGCAGTGGCGTACAGTCTCACAGACACATTACAAATGATCAAAGAAACTGTAAAAGCAATAAACTACCCCAAATATTTAAAGACACAATCCCTGAGGCTCGGAAGGGTCCGGCATCACCAATCCCAATTCCGTGTGGGCCAAGGATCCCCAGTTGACAAAAGTTGATAGTTCAGACTAAGGATCACAGCTGATCTTGACACCACTCCAGCTCCTCTGTCCTGGCAGGGACTGCAGCCAGGCAGCCACTCTCCGGCCACTACTCTCGCTCCAAAAGTAGGCAGGAGGCGGAGCGGGAGTCGCGCTCCCCACAGTAATTCAGTTAAGGACAATGGCCTCAGGTTTGCTCTGCTGACAGTAACTCCTGGAAGCCATGGTACACCTCAACCTATTCGGATCACAACACTATGATTTATTTCACGTCAGATGTCATTTCATATTTTATTCAACCATTTCCATAGTCACTAGTTGCTGCCAAAAGTTTACTAAAAATGGGGGGAAAGTTCAACAGGAATGGCTAAAAATATTATTAATGTACAATACTTTACAACCATTAAAATGATGATTATGAACACTATGGCAACAAAACGCAGAATCAAATGGGAGAGCAAAGCACACCTTCTCTATAGCATGTAGACATCTAAAAAGACCACAGGAAAACCTGAACAAATGAAAACTGCTTGACTGATAGGCTTGTGGACTTCTTTTAGGCAGACAGCCGTTACTGTTGCTATAATGCTGCTTGAGTAAGACAAAATATAAACTGTTGATACTTACAAATACAAACAGCACACTTACCACAGTGGGATTGCCACTACTTATCAACTGGCTGACTTCATGGAAAATGCTTTTGCAGTCAATTGATTTATCCAATGATCCTCGTTTTACAATCACTGCTACTGCCAGTAGAATCTGTTCCCGAACATATTTTTGGAGGCTGTAAAACATAAAAATCATTGTGAAAAACATTGACCTAAGTCCAGCATCAAAGCACTCCCAAGTTCCTCATGTGCCTGAAGCTACTAACAACAGTGCTGACAGCCGAGTGCAGTACAGCCAGACTCAAAACCAGAAGACCAGGGCTGGAATCTGGCTTCAGTATTTACTGGCCTGTGACCTTTGGGCAAGACAGCACACATAGCCTCAGTTTCTTCACCTGTGAAATGAGGACAACTAACAGGGTGATTATTAGGATGAACTGTTCCTAGAACTGTGCTGAGTACATACTAAGCACTACGTGTGTGTTAGCTACTTCAGTTTTCAGTAGATCCAAAGCAGCTCCCTGTTAAATGTAGGGGAAGAATCACTAAGATTAGGATTCCACAATTTGGAGAGAAGTTCTGATCCAATATTCATCTCTAACCTGTGTTTACTCCTAAGTCCCATTTCCCTGTAGAGTAGAAAGGCAACATACCAGCTATCCCAGGTGCAACATTATACAAACACACAACTGTCAGAAAACTTGTAAAAATGTCCTATTTAGGTTCTGTTCTTCCGTATGACAGAAGCATCCATTCCAAGTCGAGGCATTCTACAAAGCCCATTTCAACCACTGGGCACAGAGATGGAACTCTTTTTATAAGTTTTTCTTTTCACAAGCTTTTCTGAAAGGTAAGGCTCAGAAAACATAACCCTGGACTGTATAATCCAGCTTCAAGAATGTCACAAAGATACAACAACCATGTGCCCTTGGGATAAACTTAGACTCCTCAACATGGCCTCGAAGAAGCGGGATCCACCCTGGCTTTCCTGAGATGGTCCCAGTATACCTGCTTTCCTTCACTCTTGAAGGTGTCCCCATTTGCACGAAAGTTACAGTCACCCGCCCCCGGAAGGCCCTCTGCAGCCAGTGCCTGCTCCTCTCTCTGACCTCACCCTTCACGCTCTCAGAACTGCAGGCACACGAAACTTTTCCCGCATCCCTGTCCCACACCCTCGCCTTCCCAGACCTCTGAGCTTCCACCCACTCTGCCAAGATTGTGCTGCCACGCTCCCCCAAAAGTGAGCGCAGAGGGCTCCCGCAGCCCCCTCCCGTGCCATGCCACATCTCTTACTACTGCAAACCCTGTCCCTGATGCTCCGTCCACCCTAAGCACACCAGAACACGCTAAGCACACTGCCTGCCTTGCAATACTGGACATTTATGTGAATGAACGAACATGTTCCCCAGGTCAAGACTGAAGTGAAAAATATCCTTCACAGCACAGACTCGAGTCATTCGCCCTTCATTCCTTAAGCACACAAATGCTGAGCTCCTACTGCGAGTGGAGCATTAGTTGACCAAAGGGAATTCTTACACTGTTGAGGGGACAGAATGGATTCCTAGACATAGACTATGACTAGAAAATGTACAAAAAGCTGAAGACTGCTACTAGAAATGGACACAAAGCTAGTTTTAAATATCTCTACTGGGGTAACCCCTTCGGTTTCCCTCCCACTGTGGGAGCTTTTCTGTCCTCTCAATAAATTCTGCTTTCTCACTTTAAAAAAACCAAAAAAACTCCACTGGCAAGAACAGTAATTATTAGGACAATAATTGTTACCATTTATTGAGTGCTTATGATATGCAAGGCTTCAAATGAACTTCACAAATAGTAACAACATATCCGATCCTCACAACAATCTTGAGCACTCTTATTCACTCCATTTAATAATCAGAAAATTAATGCACAAAGTTAAGTAATGTGCCCAGGGTCACAGAGTTAGGTGGCAGAGTGGGGTGCAAGTCCCCTTCTCAGCCACTGTGCTATACTTGACTCTTTAGAAAAGGGCACTGTGCATTTCACTCTATACAAAGTTTACCTCAATTACAAGGGGAAAAAATAAAGATGAAAGAAAAAAATTCTGTTCATGTAATGGGAAGTACACAACATTATTTCTGTAATATTCTCTATAACCTATAGTATTCTACCTATGCAGTATGCCAAAATGCTTACGTTGACACTAATCCATATTGTAGGGTGTTCTACAAGATAAAAATATCTGTGTCATGAAGGCAAAAAAGAGTAAAATTATTCTAGATTAAAAGAAACTAAAGAGACATGACAACTAAATACAATGTATAACCTTTGGCTAAATTCTGGATTTAAAAAAAATCTACTGTACCTAAATATATAAAGCAAATAATAAAAGCTCTGAAGGGAGACATAAACTATACTACAAAAAAGAAAAAACCTATAAAGAAGAAAACGAATATAAATAATATTATTCTGACAACTGGGGAATTCAGAATGTTAAATCAAAATTATATTAGGCACTAAGAAAAGTGCAGGGGAAGAATCACCAAGACACTAAGAAAAGTGTCTAATATAATCCTGCATGTTCATTGCACTATCCTTTCACCCTTGCTAAAAGTTTTTCATTTTTTTCAAAATAAGGATTTGGGGGAAAATACGTAAGTGAACTATTTTAGCGTGGAGCCCTATAATCAACTTACATTCGTGACCAACCAAGTTTTCACTTTCCTAATACTGAAAGTGGATGAAAGTAAAAAAACCCGAAGCTGCTTGCTGCAAACATCTGTCGTTAAGCACAAGTCTTTTCTAAATTGTCCCCTTTTTCACAAGACAGCTGAAAGTTGCAGACATATCCAGGATTTGCCTCAGACACCACTCTGACTAGCATTCCGCACTTTATATTTTTATTCAGATTATAAGCTCGAAAAGATGGTATTCCACCATGACATCAGCAACAACCAGGAACAGAATTTGTAATGACATAAATTCACATCAGTGGTGAGCAAATGAGATAACTTCTGAGCTGATCAAAGAAGAAGAGAAAGGTGTTAAGCCAGGAGCAAGTCTTCCTTACTCCATGAACACTGGAACCACCAAGCCGTGCCCTCCTCACATAGGAATACCCGCTAATCTGCTGGACGTGTGACCCACCAGACCTGCGAAGCTAACAGGCTACATGAACTTGGCTTTTTTCTCTCATACATTTTTTTCTACATGTCAACCAGCTAGCAGTTAACGAAGTCATGTCTGTAATTATTATTAAATATTATGATCTCAGAGAATGCCTGTGGGCAGTTGAAAGGAAGAAATGCATGACAGTATGTTCTGAATTGGATTTAAAGTCTTATGTATATGTTTATTGACATTAATCACCACTCCCAATGACATGCATTTCTCATTACACAACAAACTTTTTCTTCAGTGAATTCGGAAATGAACACCTAAAGTATTTCACTGCACCAACAGCAACCAACAGCACTACCTATTCTTAAAAGAAAACTTGGTATCTGGTAGACTTTGGGGGAAAATAGTAAGTAGTGACTCAATTTCTCCCCAAGATTTGTGTAGCTAATAATTTTCCTCATTAAAAAAAAAAAATCATTCAAATAATAAATGTACACAATCTTATACACTGCTTAAGCAAAACAGATATGAATAACAAAAAGAAAATTCATGCTTACCCATTCCTCAAACCTGATCCCCTCTTTAAAAGAAACTTAAAACAAGAATTTGGCACATTTTCTTAGGGAACCTTTCCTATGCACATTTTTTATGCATATAGATAGGGAACATCTGGCTTGTGAATGGCACCCAGTCTCTCTCCTTTCCCCTGATTCAGGATACTCACATATGTCTTGCAATACTCGCCAGTCTAAATTTAAGACATGCTCAAAGAAATAACCACCCCTACCAAACACCAGAACAAGCAAATCTAAAGGATTTTCAACTGAGTCCAAGACCAACTTTTTTTTTTTTTTTTTGAGTTGGAGTCTCACTCTTGTCACCCAGGCTGGAGTGCCAGTGGCACATTTATGGCCACCACAGCCTCGACCTGGTGGGCTTAGGTAATCCTTCCTCCTCAGCCTTTCAAGTAGCTGGAACTACAAATGCATGCCACCACGCCTAGCAAGTTTTTGTGATTTATTGTGGAGATGAGGTCTCACCAAGTTGCCCAGGCTGGTCTCGAATCCTGGGCTCAGGCAATCCTCTCGCCTTGGCCTCCCAAAGTGCTGGGATTACAGGCTGAGTCACCACACCCAGCTCCAACTTTTTTTTATAACCAAATTCTTCACAGCTAAACAACAACCAAATAATCCTAACATCCAACACAATATTTTCAAAGAAACAAAACCCAAACCCTAGTATCATAAGCTTAAACAAAAGGTGCATTTCATTAAGTACAAAAACAATACAATTGTGTGTATATGAGTCTTTAAACTATAAGTCCCACAGAAAGCTGAAGCACAAACGCCTATCATTCAGAAAGAAATGAAGAAATCCTTGAATGCACACTGAAAGCCCTGAGAGGATGCACAAGCTCAGCTGCATGTACTTACTTGGGCCTCTGTAAGACATAGGTCAGGAGGAATGTCCGCAGCGACTCGATGCTGCCTTTCTCCAAGAGAATCCACTCCCGGACGACAGCCTCCATGATGGCGGTGGCAGCTTGGAAAAGGACATAGTCCACTTTGCTAGTTTCTGAGGACAAATTAAAACTGTCTTTAAACAGAAGTTCGTTTTACCTTGAACAGTCTGCATGTATTAATTCAAAAACAGAACGTTTCAGACAAGGAAGAAGATGGTTACCTGTTCCTTTTTTAATCCAGGGACCTTGCTCTAGCACCACAAAGAGGTTAGTTCCTCTCAGAAGACACCTCAGGCAGGTGGCAGCTAATCACCGATCACAATTTTCACAAACTTTCCTCACCTCTCTTCAACTGTTACTTCCAAAGCATGAAGAACTAAAAAATAACACAGCTTTAAAAAAAATAAAAATAAAAATATAAAGCAATCAGAAAATTTCCTAAGATTCTCACCCTGTGCAAAACAGAACTTTCTTTGTATCTGAAAAAGAGCATAATAAACTAGTCTTTGAACATTACTATCTGTGATGAGCCATGCTGTTAAAATGTTTCCATTTTTAAGTAATTAAGCTTTCAGCAGAATGACCCATCCCAATAGCAAGTTCAGAAACAAAAACAATCATGTCTAGATTATTTTTTCCAAAATAACAGAATGAGTTGCATTTACACAAGGTGAGAAGTTCTCATGAATTTTCTGATTGCAATATTGAGATCAAACTGAGTAAAATCCCAAAGCTACACTTACAAAGACCCAGCCTTAACTAGCAAGTTACAGCATCTGAACTAAAAACTGAATTGGGGGGAAAAAATAGAAAATTAACATGTCTTAAAAATTATATTAATTTTCTATTTTTTCTCTTATTAACCAATACCACTATAATCAGTTTCCAAACAGCATTATAAACCAGGAGAAACAGTCAAAATGAAGTCAAGAAAAAGTAGAAATCTTCTGAAGCTCTAAAAAATACCCACGGTGTGGAATCCATGAAAGTCTACAATAAGACTCGGATTGCTTGCCAAGACCACTGGACACGAGCATCTGAAAGCCACACGGAATGACTCCAGTCAGAGAGTGACATCCTCAAGAAGTCACCAGAAGAGCAGGAAGATATCGCCAGGCATGCTGCTTTCTCTCCTACCCAAGCTCAGGCCATTTAAAACTCTTCCAAGTGCTCCTGACACAACCAGCTACACAAGTGTGGGAGGAAGGGTGTACCCTAAGAAAATCCCTACAATATTAGACTACGACACAGGAGTTTTGAAAATACCAAAACTGTTCAGAGGAATCCATTTGGAACTTTTAAAAAAAGTTTTGATTATTCTATGCTATCTTAACATGAATTCTGAGATGATAATCAGAACTCACAAAAACCTTAAAATATGATAAGTAATTAAAATAAAGAAATAGCTTCTAAAAATGAGAACCTACAAAAGCTCTGTTTAAAGTTCTAGGAATAAAAAAAAATAAAGAGGATTTGACCAACAAGCAACTCCATTTAATCAGATCACTTAAGGAGAAATATGGCATGGTCTCACAAAGGTAATTCAAATAATCTCTTTTTGTCAACCTCCTCTTGAAGAGAATGATGGTTATTTGCTTGCCTTCATTTCCTATTGCAGTTGTAAAATTTTTAAGAACAAGAAACCGCAAATCCTTGACAATGATTTTAACAGGAAGCAAAATCGGAGGGACTCTCAGAATTTTAGAAACAGAACTCCAAAGTTCAAGTAAACAAATTCCTGCATTTTACAAGAGTTGAAGAAAGGATGCCCCAAGAGATAGAGAGGAGATTTGAGGTCACATGGTGGGTAAAGGTTCCCCTAATCACTCCTAAACACAAATGCTACAGAAGATGAGCCTATATAAGCAGCTTCAATGTTGTCAAGCAGTGAAACATTTGCTTCTAACTGTGCTTATACCCAAGCCTTTTTGATGCTCTTAGGGTGGGAGTGGAAAGGACAATTACAGAAGATGAACATTCAAAAGTTTTCAAGAGACAAAGACGTTTCAGAACTGTTTCTTTGCTACCACCGCACGGTATTCAAGGAAGATCTGATGGCTACTTCCATAGAAGGTATCTTCCAGAACGGAGGAATCTGAAAAAAGAAAGCCAAACTCCAAGTTTAGGAGAAAGAATCTTCCTAAACGTATAAAGCGCACGTCCTCACAGAAGCCATGACTCGCCTCGGTAAGCTGCACCTCGCCCAGGGTGTGCAAGAGGCACCAGGAGAGAGCCAGGAGCCTGCCATGAGCTAGCACTCTATCTCACCAGCCTTGGTCTTGCTCTCTGCCATAAGAATGCTCCAGACTGCAAGGTCTTCATGAAGAACTCACGACGCATCTAGAATTTCTAAACTCTGCTTTTAGGAAGATCTGCCACTGCCTAGGCTGCTGTCCATGTAACAAATTACTTTGGGCCACTTTAGCAGAAAGCTTTCACTTGCTACCACAGTAACTTTCTTTAAAAATAATTATGTATGCAAAATTCATTTGTATCTTGTCAGCCATCTGAAACTAGACAGAACCATGAAGACAAAAGTCAAAGTGAAATAAATAGTAACGGAGAAAATGCACCACATTCTGATCAAAGACATTTTTTTTAAAAAGAAAAATCAAAGCCCTAGCAGTCAAGCTTCAGACGCACAGCTACTGGCATCGCCTCTCTGGGTAAGGTCCAGAAGCCTGCTCTTTTGACGCCATGACACTTTCATCCACCAACTTTCACGTGAAAGATGACCTATCAACTCCTGACAATTGACAGCACTACGAAGGAAGTAACTCTCCAGATCCAGAGAAGTTAAAGTTTATCAGTCTGACTTTTGGTGGTTTCTTATTTCATTTTGTTGTGGCTACTTCTGAGAGATCAAAAGTAAAAGAAACCCATTTCTCCCTGAGAAAAGGACAAAAGAATGCTCCAAAGTCAGCTCCAGGAGAGGTCAACCAATCCCTCCTGATGCCTGGCTATTTCTTTCACAGGAACAGAACTCACAAGTTTTTGAAGGAACATTTGACACTAAAAAACGAGTAAACTCCTAACTGCCAAAAACTTCTGAGGTGACGAAGTCTCCAGGCACTCTTTGACAAAATGCACCAGCATGCACCATGCACGCACAGACACATAACACCACAACACATGGAAAGGAGCAAAGGAAACCAAAACCAGAGCAGAAACAGAAGGGTCAGAAGAGAAAGAAATGAGGACAAATGAGGATCATATAAAACTAAAGTGAGAAGGGAGAGGGAAGAATTTGAAGAGGCCAAAAAGGGGAAGAGTCAAGGAGAAAGTCTCCCCTTTATTAGAATGTATTACCCAGACGTTCTGTAAAAATGACGACACACAATCCCTAGGTAAGAATGTGAAAATTCTGAACTGCGATTGACTGCCACTTGTATGAGAAGTCTTCTTGGAGGAATTGCCCTTCTGTGCTGGTGGCAACTGAGTAAGGAGCGAAAAGATTTTCTGTGAAGTTCAGATGTAAACATTAATGTAACACAGGGCTTTGCAGTACATTACTGATTATGCTTGTAACATATGCACTCCACCTTTTAAATCGTCAATGTCTCAAAACCCAAACTGATTTTTAAAAGCATGGCCGGAACTAGCAACACTACTCTTTAGAAAATGTTATCAGGAAAACGAAGTATTCCAAAACAGGCTCCATCATAAGCAATAGCAATAGCACTTCCCAAAATATACACACTCTTACAAAGGAAAGAGTGACACAAACAAATACGCTCCAACAAAACATTGTAACTTAGATCAACTACCCCCTGCTAGCACAGAATGATAACGGCACTGCGGTAGGAAGATGAAACGCTGACGCAGCCCTCGTCATGTCATTAAGGCACATGCCAGGAAAACCAACTCACTCAAGTTATGACAGGTTAAGCATTTAACACAACGGCTTTCTAACTCTGTCAGTGCTGGACAATTTCAAGGCAGTAGGGATGAGCTGATGCTCCCTGAAGCTCTCTATACGAGTGTTCAGTTTTGCTTCTTTCAATTTCACATGGAGTTAAATAGCCTCCATAGGCACAAGATACATTTCATGCCAGAGACAAATCTACCGAAGCATAAAAGGTGACCACTCAAATAAGTAAATTAATTAAAATGGCCTCATTGAGAATGTAAATGTAGTTGTCAAAACTGTTCCTCTAACGGTAAGACCCAACTCCTGAGTAAGACCCAGACACCTTCACTGCTGCCAGCTTCTTACAAACAAGGAACATGACATGTTTAAGCTGCTCATATTTTTAAAAAGCTATTTAAAAATTAGGTCATGTGGCCATGACATTTACTTTGCTGTTCAAAAGTGCTTTTACATATGTAATTACTCTGTAACTCACAACGCCTTAAGACAGCAAGTCCACTCAGACAAGTGGTCCTCTCAGGCCCACACAGGGGATGAAGAGGCCCAGAGGTGAGGTGACTTCCTCCAGGCAACACAGTACAGCAGGCAGCACTGGCACCTGGATCTCAGAGTGCCTACATCAGAGTTCTCTCCACTACCATCCAACAACTTATTCCAAAGCCCTTCTATGAAAGGCCTTCTTGACACATCACTTTAATTGCAATTTATTTCAACCCAGAAACTGGTGTGCTGGTGGCTACAGATATACCTTACTAAAAACAAGACTAAACGGTCAGACGTTTTAGTTCCTACTAGCCAACTAACGATTTTTATGGTCACAGATGACTCAAAAAGCCTTTCTGAGTCTGAAATATGGGTAATAGAAGATGGTGCCAACTAAGAAAAACAGCCAACGATAACCACGTGCATAATTATGCTAGTTAATATGCTAGTTATTCTATAAGTTGTTCTAAAGTTAATAATCCAAAAGACACATATCCCCATACACTTAATCCACTAAAAAATGAGGATATAAAATAATAACTACCAATGAAATCACCTACTATTATTGCAAAATATCTAAGAGGCAGATGGCAACATCATATATAACTCTTAGAAAATGCCATCTTTGGATAAGAGTCATAATTCTTGTGACTGTTTTACAAAAGACCATTTCTGTGTACGTGTGAGATATAAGGCACTCATAAAACATATATGACAAAAGGAAAAATCAGTACTTTATTACAGGATATAGTGTTAACCTACCCAGAATGACTAATATTCACTAAGCAGCTTACTATAAACGAAATTGTTTAAAAAAAAAACAAACTATGGAAAAACAACTAAAGGAAGTAAAATGTAGAAACCCTCCAAAAGCAACCTTAATCTTAAAATTAACACTGGGATAAGAGATATTATAGTACATTTCTGGTAATAAATGACATTTGAAAACAACTGAAAAAATACTAAATTTTTTTCCCCATCATTAATAGCCTTCATGTTACAGTCAATAATAAATTATTGGACATTATACCTAGGGAGGAAAATCCAAAGTATAAACAAAGTTTCTCACCTGGCTCTACAGAATATCTTTAAAGCCACTAATTTTTATCAATGAAAAACTCTAACTGTATAAATCTGCTTATTTGTAAAAAAACTTAAAATAGCTAATAGTCAAGACAGAAAACCAGATCTGATTATGCCAAAAAATTTTAAAAGTGAATACTTACCCAAAATATGCTTGCAAACTGCAAATGGTGATTTTGATTTCCTAAATGATAAGAATATGTGCTCTGCGTGCTGGCGCTGTTCATTATTGACCATGGAAGGTGGTGCCTTGAGAGTTAAAAACAAAAACAGAGTGCACTATTTGAGAAAGCTTGAACCACACCAATTCTTTTACCCACAAGAAGAGAAAATGCTTTCACTTTTGAGGAACATTAGGAACAGATTCTTACTTAATTTTTTTTTTTTAAGGAACTACAGTATGAAACTTTTTTTTTAATTGGAGTCTCACTCTGTCACCCAGGCTAGAGTGCAGTGGCACGATCACAGCTGCCACAGCCTCGACCTGCTGGGTCCCAGCAATCCTTCCACCTCAGCCTTCTAAGTAGCTGAACTACAGGCTTGTGCTACCACACCCAGCTAATTTTTTTATTTATTGTAGAGACAAGGTCTCGCCATGTTGCCCAGGTTGGTCTCGAACTCACGGGCTCAGGCAATCCTCTCACCTCCACCTCCCAAAGTGCTGAGATTACAGGCATGAACCACCATGTCCGCCTAAAGTATGAAACTTGATAATACATATTTAAAATACAAGTTTCAGAAAAAATTAAGAAATTTCTGGCAAGGTTGGAGTCAGAATCCCTTAAAGGTGCTCACATTTTAGAAATCTTCCTATCTAACATTTTTTGGTATTTTCTTTCAACATAACTGACTTACCACCTTTTATTCCAAAATATATCACTCAGCTTAACTTGACCTGTTTCAAATAATTTCTAAATTCTTCAGTACTGGTGAAACTGAATCCAAGTTACTAAAAACCAATCTCTAAAAGCAATCCTTGACTCGGCGTTGGCCACTGCGCAGACCAGATTTCCCTCACTCGAAAGCCTCTCTCTGCTCCCTCCGAGACCATGTCTGACAAACCCGATATGGCCGAGACCGAGAAATTCGATAAGTCGAAATTGAAGAAGACAGAAACGCAAGAGAAAAACCCACTGCCTTCCAAAGAAATGATCGAACAGGAGAAGCAAGCAGGCGAATCGTAATGAGGCCAGCACCGCCAGTATGCACTGTACAGTCC
>CAUYQG010095378.1:0-40159 GCA_963574415.1 Tarsius wallacei
GTTTGTATTTTTCCTTTCAGCATGTTTGAGCTCCTTGTAGATCCTGGATGTTAGGCCTTTGTCAGATACACAGTCGGTACATATTTTTTCCCATTCTGTGGGCTGTCTCCCCACTCTCTTGATGGTTTCTTTTGCTTTACAGAAGCTTTTCAGTTTGATGAGGTCCCATTTGTCTGTCTTATCTTTTATGGCATGGGCATTTGGGATTTTGATCAGGAATTGGTTGCCTCCTGTGTTTTCTAAGATTGTTATAGTTTGAGGATTTACAGTTAAGTCTTTGATCTATTTAGAGCTTATTTTTATGTATGGTAATAGGTAGGGGTCCTGTTTCAATCTTCTGCATGTGGTCAGCCAGTTTTCTCAGCACCGTGTACTGAATAGGTTCTCCTCTCCCCAGTGGTAGTAGGTGGGAGTTTTGTAGAAGATGAATTGATTGAGAAATTGAGGTTTTGTTTCTGGAATCTCTATCCTGTTCATTTGGTCCACACTGAGATACCAACTAACTCCAACGAAAATGACCATCATCAATAACTCAAAAAACAACAGAAGCTGGAGAGGATGTGGGGAAAAGGGAATGCTTCTACACTGTTGATGGGAGTGTAAATTAGTACAACCTTTGTGGAAAACAGTGTGGCAATTCCTAAAAGTTCTAAAATTTGACCTTCCATACTACCTAGCAATCGTCCTTCTGGGAATATACCTGGAGGAGCTCAGTTCATTCTATAAAAATGATACCTGCATGTGCATGTCTATTGCAGCATTATTCACAATAGCAAAAACATGGAACCAACCATGCTGCCTACTGAAAGTGGACTGGATTTTTTTAAAAGTGGTACATATACACAGTGGAATATTACACAGCCATACAGAGGGGTAAAATTATGGACTTTCACAGTAGCTTGGATGAATTTAGAGGTTATAATACTCAGCGATTATCATAGAAACAAAGAACTGAGTACCACATGTTCTCACTCATAATTGAACCCTGAGAATTTATAATAATACTATAAGAAAGAGATTGGCAGTAGCAGGAAACTGCCAGGGGAGGAGAGGGGGCACATGACATCATTAAGGGTACCTGATCTCAAATCAGGCAAAGTGGGGACCAAAGGGAGACACAAAGTTTACCTGTACAATTACCACTTATCTACCTAATCCTGAATTGCACCCCACATCTTTAAAATAAATAAATAAAAATCAGGAGCTTCCGTTCTAGCTTTGTATGATCTCCTCCACCCTCACTAAATTATAAACTTAAAGGTTTATATTTATTTAAAATGCAGAAATTGCATTCAATTTATCCTTGCATTCCTACTGCATTTAAGCAGAATAATGTACATGGAGTGGAGGTACTAAAAATATTTATTGGCTCAACAAGTTAAATAAACAAATGATTACATATTGGTAGCTTATCATAAATTATTTGTTGCTGCTTGATTCTATATCTTACAAGCTACTTTAATTCCTAGAAAAGTAGAAATATAGCTTCTCCATTAATCTGATCCATTTTGTAATAGAAAATTTTTTTAGTTTCCTGCTAATCATAGGCAATTTGAACTTGTTCAAGTTATGAGAATAGATTCTCAAAAATTTCTACTTGGGCCATTGATAAGATTAATAAGTGAGAAGGGGCAGAATCTCCAAATGGAACACTTGTTTCAAAATTTTTCTTGAAAATAGAAAGCTTATAAATGAGTTTGTGAGCACACATAATATTTCCTTATTTATTCTAGATATCTTTGTAATATGATTCTTCATTCATGAAAATTATTAAAAATTTGGTTGTGATTCTTGCTAGTCAATGTTTCTGAAAGTGATTTCTAAATCATACAGGAAGTTAGGAGAAAAAGAAAGCCACTTGACTCAGCTAGTTGGCAGAAATAAACCACTCATATTTTTCTTTCACCATTTCTTCTCTGCAATGGCATTCAGAGAAGGCAAGTATTATTCTGTAATCAAGGAGACTGGAAAGAAACCTCTTTTTGAAAAACTTACAGTTTCCTCAGTTTAGTCACTCAGAATGCACACAGCGTATGTTTATATTCCAAAAATAGTGGTTATAAAGAAAGTCAGCAAAGAGCTAATTTCTGTAAGATATTCTTGATTCTTTTATGCTAATACAGCAACCTGAAATGCTAAATCTGCAAAGAAGTTTTGCCAAGAATATTTTATGGTATGAACAGAATTAACTAAGTTTACCACCGGTTTCTCGTCTTTATATCATATTACCATCAACTTAATTATGATCTATAAAAAGAACTTTGGAAAGGTTTTTATGAACATTTATGCAGTTTTTCAGAAGGACCTCATACTGAATCTAGGAAATATTGCCAAGTCATAAACTTTTTCAAACATCTCAAAATAGATTTTTTTTTGTTGTTTGTTTTACTTAGGAAAGCAGTATTTCTATAGGGTCAGAATCTAAACCTTCTGTGGGAATGAACTTCAAATGCTTTTGGTGATATTTTATATTCTAGATCTAATCTGTTCAATGTGGTAGCCACAAGTCACATTTGGCTCTTGAAACATGGCTAATCCAAATTGAGAAGTGCTTAAATGTAAAATACACACTAGATTTTGAAGACAATATAAAACGTAAGATATCTCATTGATAATTAGACATATATTTTAAATAAGTTGCTACTAACATTATTTTTACCTGTTTCTTCTTTAATTTTATAAAAGTAAATATTAGAGAATTTAAAATTACATGTGTAGCTTGTATTTGTGACTCACATGTTTCTACTTGACAACACTGCTCTGTACCTTTATATAGTTTTGTTCAAATTAGAAATATTTTTCTCAGGAATATACAACTATCTATTCAGTATACTGGAGTTTGCTAACTAAAAATAAGTCAGGAAATTTAAGAAAACAATGGAATGTGATTGATTTTTCAAAGATGAGTCAGTGTTTGAAAGGTAGTAGTTTGATGAGTCATCTTTTATCAATAGTTGCTTTCAGATAATACAACAGTTTGTTTTTTTTTTACAAAGACTGTGTGAAATACTCAGTGTATAATGTGAGATACATATAAATGCTGTGAAATGCTGATCAGCTACTATTGAGAGCCACATTCAGCATGCCATTTCTAATTTGACAAATGATGACTAATAATCACATCAAAGCATTAATACCCTAATGTCAAGATACCACTAAAGTAAGTGAAGAATTTAGAAAGGAATTATTTAAAGTCTTCAAAATAAGGTTACCATAAAGAATTAGAACAAAGTTATTAAGTTAGGGTAACATTCTTGCCTTCTTATCCTGTAACAATCCATAGATTCTTTTTTAGCCACCGGTGTGGAAAAGATAATTTTAAAATGTTAAAGATATAATAGGAATTTTTCTTGTAATTTTTTAAAAAATCTGGCTTTTGCAAATCCTTCTCCTGCTTTGTCTTTGGAAAAAGTACCTATTTCCCAGAGTCATTTAATGAAATGTACGAAAGCAATCACACACTAGTTGGAAAGAGAGAGTTTTATATATTAATGTATAAAAGTATATTGCACATTTGTCAAATTTCCAAATTCTTTTTAGACAGTGCTTGCTTGCTGTAATTTCATACACTAGAAATGATTCAGAATCAGATATTTGGCATTCAGATTCTCTGTGTTATTTAAACCAGAAGAAAAGAACCGTGAGTAGTGGATAAGTAGTTGGCTCCCCTCACATGGCCATTGTTGCTAGGGAAACCACCTCTTTCTAATCCTTGTGTTCAGCATGTCCATTCTACTACCTGGCATCATTGGCTCTCAAGAAGGGCAACATCACAGCATGGCCTAAGAACAGGAAACAAAAAAGGACAAAAATCGGTACATTATCCTGCAGCACACCACATTTCTCAGAAAATCTACATGGAAGTGACTTCTGGGAAATGAGAAGCAGAGTCAATCCCCTAAAACCACTCTATGCACATGTGCTAGTGGCTATAAGGCATCGCATTCACACATACAAGTATGCAAAAACACCAATTTCCAAGTCACACTTGTGATTGCAGAAAAGACTATAACATGTCAGGCCTGGACAGGACAGGGCTTGGCAGATTAGCATCCTGGGGCGTGCTGGGTCAGTGGTGAAGCCCAGTGATCTGTATGAAAGGTAGAGCCACTGACTGGCAATATGATCAGGGAAGCAACTGAAGATTCTGAGAACCAGTCCAAGGAAGAAACTGAGACCTCCTATGTCCTGGGGTCAGGCTAAGGTGTAAAACAGGCCAGCTAGCCAGACAAGAGCATCTTCGTGAGTGAATGAAAAGAAAGCTGGTCAGTGCTCATAAAAAACGACAGCCCACAAAGCCAACTCCTCACAAATCCAGTACTGGCATCCTCTTGGACATCTAAGCAGCCCACCCAAAGACCTAAACTAGTACAAAACAAACAAGCAAACAAAACCTTGGGATGTAATAATGTACAGTAACAAATTTGAATGAATGCAATTAAAAGCACAATGCTACAAGACACCAAATAATCAGTTCTGTTACTTTTGTTTGTTTGTTTTACTCTGTTTTTCTAGCATTTATTGTATGTGTGTTCTGCAAATGTTTGCTAAATTGAGTTGAATATACGAGACTTAGTTTTAACAAAGGGTAAACTATGTCTATCAAATTCTGAAGTTAGTCAGTGATATAGAAAGACTGCAGCCACAGCAGAGAATTATGCAACTAACTCAGCTACATGACTACAATAAATAAAATGAAATATATTACACTGATCTGAAAAAAACCCATAACTCAAGAGGTGTTTATTATGAACCAGATGTACTAATAGGAGAGCTTGGTATAAAAACCATGGTCAAAAATTCTATTCCGAGATAGTCAGCTTCCGTTATTCTTTTATAAGTCATGCCATGTGAGACTTAACTGCTTTATAACATATATATCTTTGCATCTTCTTTTTGAATGCTAATAAAAGGTTTTTCTGAACATTGTTACTATAAAGAGAATCTCCTCAGATAATCATGCTAATTTAAAAAGTTGTTCTTCACGGACTCTCAAGAGTGCCATTCTGTGCAATCTTACAATTGCACACCCAAATTAAATAGCAATTTATCTATAGAATATATGAAAACAGAAGTAAGTTGTATCAAGTTCTATATCATTCAGAAGCAAAATCTATCCATTAGTTACTTTACTGCTTTTATAGGCACTGTTAGAATACAGGACTATGCCTTCAAATTCTCCTCCTGCAAGCATATGCAAATTGTCATCTGAAACTCCCTTTTTACGTGTTTACAACATCAATTTTGAGACTCTTAGATATACCTAAGATCTCTAAAAGAGAAATGCAAATTCATTTTTAAAGGAGTATGTAGGAAAAATGGTAAATTGCTATTAATAATATTAATTTAATTCCTTTTTTTCTAGGTAGAAACTATCTTGCCAGTGTCCCAAAACTAAATACAGGATTCCCTTCCTGAAAATTTGCTGGGTGTGGTGGCTCATGCCTATAATCCTAGCACTTTGGGAGGCTGAGGTGAGAGTTAAGGCTAAGAGTTCCAGACCAGCTTGGGCAAGATAGTGAGACCTCATCTCTACAAAAAAAAAAAAATTAAAAATTAGCTGGGGGTGGTGGTTGCTGTTTGTAGTCCCAGCTATTTGAAAGGCTGAGGTGGAAGGGTGGTCTGAACCCGGGAGGTCGAGCTGCAGTGAGTCGTGATCATGCCACCACACTCCAGCATGGGTGATAGAGTGAGACTTCGACTCAAAATATTAAACAAACAAAAAAAATTTAACGAAAAGTTAATTGCAAATGTAATGAATATCCAATCCCCGTGCAATGCAGGAGCTACTTAGTTGTTCATGCCAATAGAAAGAAAGCATAGGAGGCAGGAATATTCAACCTAACTGTGAACTGGAGTTACCCCCAAAATGCAGCTTTAGCACCCCAGCGCCAAACATGGCCTCAACAAGCCACACGGCATTCTCCCAAGGTTTTTCCTTTCATTTTACTTCACAGTCTCATGCAAGGTCATGCAGTCTCATTTTACTCCACAATCTCATGCAAGGATAGCCCTTTGTGATGTCTCCCCATATCTATCATGTTCCTAATATGAGTGTGAACATCTAGTTTTAGTATTAGGCATGAGCCACAGATACAATTTAGTAATGTAGTCCTGGTAGCAATCATGAGGTGACAACTCTCTGCTTGACCAATCTATGAGTTCCAAGAGGTTGAATTATCTTGTGACTTGTTTGACTAGTTCAAATGTCAGCACTGATGTACAGACAGCCGTGCTATGTAAGACTATGTGAGAAGACTGCAAAAACAGTGAAGTAATGTTTGATACTTTTGTGTCCAATAGGACTCCAATTTATTAGTATCCTTTCCTTCACTATCCTATGCACCAACCCTATCTCCCAATGAAAGTGGATTTGGGAATATGTCACTTAGAGAGACCATGATGGAAACCCATTCAGACAAATTTTTTGTTGTAATTTTGCTTGTTGTTTTGGGGGTTTTTTTTAGACAGAGTCTTTCTCTGTTGCTCAGGCTGGAATGAACTGGGGCAATCATAGCTCATTGCAGCCTCCAGTTCCTGGACTCAAGCAATCATCTTGCTTCAGCTTCCTTCCTGAGTAGCTGGGACTATAGATGTGAGCTACCACGCCTGGCTAATTTTCTTTATTTTGTGTGGAGATGGTGACTGGCTATGTTGCCCAGGCTGGTCTTGAACTCTTAGCCACTAGTGATCCTCCCACCACCTCGGACTTCCAAATGGCTGGCACTGCAGGTCTGACACACTGTACCTGGCTCAGGTAAGTCTTGAGGGAACCGGCAAAAGCCAAAGATAAACTCCCATTCACAGGAGGCTGAATGTGGTGCGGAGATGGTGAAGTGTCTGGCAAGATCCATGCAGGAAAGTGCAGCCTGGGAGAGAGTGAATTCAGGAAGCACAAGAGGCTAGAGAAGAGGACATGTGTATGGGAAAAGATTGCAATCCCTGCCACGGTGTTCTTTTTGTAAGGCTACACTAATTCAATGCTAAACCCTTTGAGTATCCATTTTACAAGCACTACACAAATAGTGAATACTGGATAAGTAGCAAATATATGATATTCAGGCTATGGATTTCTTTAGATAAAATTTCTCAAGCCCACTGTTTCCTCTAAAAAAAAAAGACTAAAGAAAATCATCATACAATTCCATAACTTAAGAATCTGGAGTAACATCATGTTACTCCGGCACCTACTCAGTGTATATAAGATGGTCCTTGCATGCTCCAGCCATAGCTTGGACCACAAGGCTAAGGCGAGCTAGCAAAAGTGCTTCCTTCAACCTTTCCTTGCCTTGTACACGTCTCTTTCTCTCCAAGTAGCCCAAGGCCACATTTTAAAAAGTGACCTTCAACAAGCTGAATAATTTCTTCAGTGCATGGGTACATTCAAAAGCCTTGGAGGATTTAGCTGTAATAAGTAGTCCTAGCAAATATACGATCTTATGAAGTCTTTGAAGTCTCTAAAAACTTCCCTTAAATAGCCTCCACTGAAGGATTGGACTAGATGATTTACAGAGCCCCTTGCAGGGCCAAAATCCAATGATTCGGGATCAGCAGAACCAGCTGGATATTACAGCTTAGTGCTGTTAATATGGCTTTCTCAACTTTAAGAATATTTTTGGATCCACAACAGACTGCTTGAATTGTTCGGCTATTAGCTACTAAGTAACGCCCAGACTTCACTAGTCTAACAAAATAACTAAACAAGGCAGAAATTTTAGTTTAATTCTCCCCAGCATAAAGAATGACCTGATGAAAATTTTTCAATAAATGCAATTAGGAAGCATTATGCAGTACTGCAAAGACAAAGACAGCCCCAAAAATGTTCCAGTTGCTTAGCACATTCAAGGCTTATATTTTTCCTTCAACAAATGCCTACACTTTACTCACAACTCATGCCTTCCACATCTACTTCTGTAACTTTATAAACAAATTTGAAAATAATATAGCAAAGTATTTTTTAATTTTTCAGTTAAAAATGTAAAATATCACAGGAATTTTCTCTGATTGGTGAAAGAATTGGATTTCTAATCATGTGTGCACTAATTACATTTTTTTAATTGTCAAGGACCTTTTTTTACTAATTACTGTCTTGTGAAATGGTAATTGCATACTTAATCATGTATGACATCTAGGGCATGATTTTTGGAAAAATTTTAAAGCACTGTCACAGATAATAAATATATAAAATACTTTTGAAAAGAAATAAAATAGGTTTCTCTTAAGCAATTAATTTATTTTTGTCTTACATATTATGCAAGTATTATCATCTTTGTTGGCAGCTAGAAAATTCAGAGCCATGTCTGCACCTGCTTCTACTCAGAAGTTTATGACATGACTTTGGAAACAACTTACTCCTGTTAAATCATTTTCCCTCTACTTTCATTCTTCTTTTGTCCTGGTTTCTTCATCATTTGTTTTAAATTTATTTTATTATCATATAGGACATATTTGTATAAACTGATTCAGTTACACCTTAGACCTATTTAGAAAATAGATAAATACATAGATACAACTGTCAAGCCCCTTATTTGCCATTACAACACAAAACATCGTTTTCATTTAACTTTTCCACTTTTCACCTGAATACATTATTTTAATACATTCTGCTTCAAATATCTTCTCACACCATATTTTCTGCTAGGGTATCTCATATATGTGAATGCCTTCAGTTTGCACCTGTACTAGATGTAACAATCAGAAAGAGATGCCACACAGATTGCCCTTTACAAAGAACTTATCACTCAGCAGTGAGGAGGAATGTTCAGTGACAGCTCCAGCTGCAGTTCTTTCTGGATTCACCACAGTGTTTCAGCCCAAGCTGTGCTTTCTTGACAAGTACCCAGCCAATGACTGAGCTCCATGAATATACCAGGGCCCAGTCACTTCTGCCCACTGAGAGTCTCCTCTAGCAGTTAGTCTTTGATCTGGGACTCACCACTGAGTTAGCCAGGACCTTGTCATGTCAGCACCTCAGTTTAAGGCTCTTGCTGCTCAATTCTACCCCTTTTCCAACAGCTGTCAGATCAACATCATGGTCTAAAAACTTTCCATGCCTAGTCTTGTTTTCATCCCCTTAAACTTTCATAGACATCATCAACCTTCTACACTTCTGACCAGTAAACCTCTGGTACTCCTAAATCCAAATCAGCATCTTATTTTCAGAGAACCCAAAATGATATACCAGATAATTCACAAATGTGTATCTCCTTGTTTTTGACCTATAAATATACACATCTACTTAAAGTTATCTCCCGGGTATCTCAAAGATGCCTTAGCTAAACCTAGCCAAACTCAACTAAAAATCTTCTAATTTTTCTTCTCTTCTGCTGTTCCCTATCAGTGGAAACTTCTAATGTCTATTTGGTTGTGCAAGTCAGAAATATGGCAGTCTTCCTTGACATTTCTTCTTGCTCGCCCCAATATCCAATTCATCACCAAGTCTTCTTGGCCTTATCTCCTGTTTAGTCCTTCTTCCATTGCCTCTCTAGCTCCACTACAACAGTCTTGGTCTAGGACACCATCTTCTTTTGACTTTATTCTATACTTGTCTCCAAAGATCCGTATCCACTATAACCACCATCCAATTCATTCTCCTTTCTACCACCAGAAGTATTTTCAAAACACAAATGTAATCATGTCACCACCTGGCTTAAAATCGCTCATTAGTTTCCCATTGTTTTACAAGTCTTTAGTACGTCTATAAGTCCCTGTGGTCAAGCTTCAGACTCATTTCTCATTCCCCCAACCCTTCCATATTGTAATTCCATGATGGCAAGGACTGTACCCAATTTATTTACTCTTATATCTCCATTTCCTGCTTGTGTACCTGGTACATACTAGGTGATCAATAGATGTTTTATACGTAACTAAATGATGTTTTATACATAACTAAATGACCGAGTTAGTTAACAAATCAATCAAACTCATTGGACACACACAATTTTCCATTGCAGTGTTGTACTTCAGAGCTGCCAATCTACATTTCCATCCTATAATTCTAAACTCAAGTGTCACTTCCACCAAGAAGGCTCCCTTGATTTATCTAGCTGAAAATAGTTATGCTACCCTATTATATACTCCTATATTCTTCTTTTATACTACACTTAGTATTTAATCATCTGATTAAAAATTTAAGTATATGAGTAGTGACTCAAAAAATGGAATTTATTTATTTAAAAGTGTGTATTTATTCTTACATGTTTAAACTTCAGTCACCTTCAAAGTACTATCTGCTTGATGCAATATACTTATTGAGATACGTTTTCCAATGCTCAAAACAGTTCTTAAACTCATTGATGTTTGATGCCATTTAGTGCTTCTGCCATTTTTTTGTTTCACCTTTTCTACATTGTCAAAACCTTTCCCTTTGAGGACTTTTTTCAACTGAGGAAACAAAAGAAACATCACTCAGGGTAAATAGAGAGGAACACAGAGGTCATGCTGTTTTTGGTCAAAAACTGCTGAACACTCAACAGGTGGGCAGAACCCATCACCTGTTGGCCATATCTAAGTACATTTCTTCTGCAAACTGTGACTCATCCTTCTCAAAACTTCCAGATAAAAACATTGTTTGGCTGTTTGATCCAGAGGAACAAATTCCAAGTGTACTACAAAGGGTCCACCCTCCAAAAGATAATTACAGTTTGGAGGGGACTCCCCCTCATAACTAACATACCAAATTAAACTCTACATTTCTTGAAGGCAATTGTTGAGTATATACTTTTATGTATTCTGTGCAGGACCTAACATAGACATATGTGTATGAGTGTGTATGTGCTTTAGTTGATTGAATGATTTGACTGACTGATTTGGCAACATCTGGATGATTTTTCCTGCCACTAAAGCAACACTGTTGTGATATTAGAAAGAGTGGATGAGGCTAATAAAAATGTGATGGCCCAGTAAAAATGTTGGCAAGGCAATATATCTCTTGAACCTAACTTTAAGTATCAACAATAGGAGACTCATTTGGCCTATAAATTTTTGTTGGTTTTCTAAACTCAAATGTAATAAAATCTACTCCATAGCTACAAAATGTGCAGTGGCTGTGGGTTTCTAAGAATTGCCTAAGCTTTATATTAGAAAAATATTCCAAAAGATTAATATGTGTACTATTGAGGACAGAAAAGTTTATTTAAGAGAGTTGATTTTTAGAGATAAACTGCTTTAAAATTTTTATTATAAATATTATAATGCACATAAAACATCCTGCCACATTAAACTATGTCATAGCTAATATTGCTTTGTATGGGATTAAAATGAGCAATATTATTTTTAAAACAATTCTGCTGGACACAGTGGTTCCCCTCTATAATCCCAGCACTTTGATAGGTCAAGGAGGGAGGAGTGCTTGAGCCCAGGAGTTCAAGACCAGCCTGAGCAACATAGTGAGACTTCATCTCTGCAAAAAAATCAAAAAAATCAGTCAGGCATGGTGGCATGTACCTATATTTCCAGCTACTGGGGAGACTCAGGAAGAAGGATCACTTGCTCCCAGGAGGTCAAGGCTGTCATGAGCCCTGATCACGCCATTGCACTCCAGCCTGGGTGACAGAATGAGTCTATGACAAAATAATGGTAATAAAATGAAATATTAAAATACAGATATATCTTTCTCATCAATGATCTAGCTAGGTCTTCTGGATAATCTGTTTCCAGATAACTTCAATTCTATGCTTTCTTGTGCTTCACTTTGTTATACTTCACGGCTTATTCATTTTAAACTTGAAGGTTTATGGAAATCCTGCATCAAGCAGGTCTATCAGTACCATTTTTTCAACAGCATACGCTCACTCATGTTTCTGTGTCACAATTTGGTAATTCTCACATTTCAAACTTTTTAATTTTATGGTGATTTTTGTTCAGTGATCTTTTATGTTAGTGGTGTAACCATTTTGGTTGTGCTATAAACTGTGCCCATAGAAGATTGCAAAATTAGTTGATAAATGTGTATGGTCTGACTGCTCCACTGACCAACTATTCCTACCCTGTCTCTCTCCTTCACAGACCTTTCTATCTTGGGACACAACAATATTGAAATGAGGCCAATTAGTAACTGAACAGTGGTCTCTAAGTGTTCAAGTGATAAGAAGAGTCACAAGTCTCTTACTTTACATCAAAAGCTAGAAATGACTAAGCTTACTGAGGAAGGTATGTCGACAGCCAAGACAGGCTGAGAGCTAGGCCTCTTGTGCTGAATAGTTAGCCAAGTTGTGAATGCAAAGGAAAAGTTTTTGAACAAAATTTAAAGTACTACTCCAGTGAACAAGTGAATGATAAGAAAGCAAGACAGCTTTATTGCCAATAGGGAGAAAGTTTGGGTGATGTGGATGGAAGATCAAACCAGCCACAACATTCCCTTAAGCCAGAGCCTAATTCAGAACAAGGTCCTAATTCTCTTCAATTCTGACAAGAATTCAAGGTTGACAAAGGTGAGGAACATGTGGAAGAAAAGTTTGAAGCTAGTAGAGGTTATGAGGTTTAAGGAAAAAAGATGTCTTAATAACATAACAGTGTAAGGTACAGCAAATTATCCAGAAGATCTAGAAAAGATCATTGATAAAGGTGGCTACACTAAACAACAGATTTTTGATGTAGATGAAGCAACCTTCTATTGGAGAAGATGCCATCTAGGATTTTCATAGCTAGAGAGGAGAAGTCACTGGCTAGCTTCAAAGCTTCAAAAGACATGTTGACTCTCTAGTTAAGGGCTAATGGAGCTGGTGACTTTAAGTTGAAGCCAGCACTCATTTACCATTCTGAAAATTTTAGGCCCTTGAGAATTATGCTAAATCTATTCTACCTATGCTCTATAAATGAAACATCAAAGTCTGAATGACAGCACATCTGTTTATAGCATGGTTTTACTGAATAATTTAAGCCCTCTGTTGAGATGCACTGTTCAGAAAAAAAGATTTCTTTCAAAGTATTACGGCTCATTGACAATGCACTTGGTCACCCAAGAGCTCTGATGGAGATGTACAAGGAGATGAATGCTGTTGTGCCTGCTAACACAACATCCATTTTTCAGCCCATGGATCAAGCAGTAATTTTAACTTTCGAGTCTTTTTTTTTAAGGAACATATTTCACAGGGTTATAACTATCAAAGATAGTGATTCCTCTGATGGATCTGGGCAAAGTAAATTGGAAACTCTGAGAGGTTCAAGACTTCAGAGGAAGAAGTAACTGAAGATGTGGTAAAAATAGCAAGAGAGCTAGAATGAGAAGTGGAGTCTGAAGATGTGACTGAATTGCTGCAATCTCATGAAAAACTTGAATGGATTGGGAGTTGGTTCTTATGCGTGAGCAAAGAAAGTGGTTTCTTGAGATAGAATCTTCTTCTGGTGAAGATGCTCTGAATATTATTGAAATGACAACAAAGAATGTAGAATTTCCACAAAGCAACAGCAGGGTTTGAAAGGATTGACTCCATTTTTTAACAAAAATTCTACTGTGGGCAAAATGATATCAAACAACATCTCATGCTACACAGAAAGCTTTTGTGGTAAAAAGAGTCAATCAATACGTCAAATTTCATTTTTGTCTTATTTTCAGAAATTGCCATAGCCACCCCAACTTTCAGTAACCACCACTTGATCAGTCAGCAGCTGGTAATATTGAAGCAAGACCCTCCACTGGCAAAAACATTTTGACTTGCTGAAGACTCAGTTGATTGTTAGCATTTTTTAGCAATAAAGTATTTTAAACTAAGGTATGTACATTTTCTGCCATAATGTTATTGTACACAGTATACCACAGAGTAGTGTAAACATAATTTTCATATGCCCTGGAAAATAAAAAAAATTGTGTGATTTGCTTTACTGTGGTTGTGTATACCAAATTCATGATATCTCTGTGGTATGCTTGTAATATATGTTGTGGGATATAGCTAAATCTATGACTGAAGCTGAGAGGCATTGTTTCAGTGACCTGAAATTGTAACCTAATTTGTTATTGAAAACTTGAGTTAGGATTTCAAGATAGTGGTTCTTAGCACCATTTAATTAACAATTTGGTCTGCTAGCATTCATTCAGTTTTCAGGTCGTTATAGAGCACTGCCTATGTGTAAAGCACTGGGTTTAGCACTAGAGAAATAAAATGACTAAGAAAGCTTTTTTTTTTTCCTTCAAGTATCTCACAACACCAAGGGAAGTGCCATGGAAAAAATTAAATAAGCCCATTGCAAATGCTCCAATAGAAGCCCGGTCTATTGAAAGACTAAGTATGGAAGAGGAAAAAAGTAGGAATGATCAGCTCTGATTGATGAAGGAGGTGTCAACACAGAAGCTGCATTTGAAAGACTGAGTAGAAGTTCATCAGTTAAGCAAGTGAGGTCACATCATTTCAGGTGAAAGCAACAGTCTTTGTCAATCCAGAGAGGCATAAATGACAAGAAGTAATTTTAAGTGGATGGACCCTGGGATGCAGCATAGTAGAGACTGGAAACTGAGGTAAAAGAGCATGTAGAGGCCTTGTATGCCAGGCCAAGGGGATACAGAACCAATACATAGGAGATGCACATCATCCGGTTTCTATTTTAAAATAAATAATTCCACAGGAATTTTCTCTTTTATGAATTTCAATGCAAGAAGTTTGAAAAGTGCTTTTTCTAACAAAGATAATCTTAAAAAATATACTCTTAGATATTCTAGAAAAAGACAACCTTAGAAAAAAGTGAGATTTTAAGAAGATACACAAAATAAGGTGAAGTGAAGAGAAACTTAGGAAACCATTAAATTTTTTCCTATAAGATCAAGAACAAGACAAGGATGATCGCTTTTATCACTTCTGCTCAATATGCTACTGGAAGTCCTCGCCAGAGCAATTAGGTAAGAGAAAGAAATAAAAAGCATCCAAAGTGGAGAGAAATAAGTTATTCCTATTTGTAGACAACATAACCTTACACATAGAAAAATCCTAAAGACTCTACCAGAATAGTAGTTAAAACTAGAAAATAGAAATTAGTTAAAACTAATAAACAAGTTTCAGTAAAGTTGGAGGACAATTTCAGAAGTGTTTCTCTAAAAATCAGTAGTGTTTCTAAAAATCAAGTGTTTCTGTAAAAATCAGTAGTGTTTCCATACATTAACAATACACTATCAGAAAAAGAAATCAAGAAAACATTTCTATTCACCACTGCAAAAAGTAAGATACTTAGGAATGAAATTAACCAAGATGATAAAAGTCCTGTGCAACGAAAACTAGAAAATATTGATGAAAGAAATTAAAGACACAAACAAATGGAAAGATATCCAATGTTCATAGGTTGAAAAAATGCCCATACTACGCAAAGCTATCTACTAATTTCAATGTAATCTCTATTAAAATATCAATGACATTCTTTTTTTTTTTTGGAAAAGCAGGATTTATTGAGAAGACAGAAAAGTTCCCACAGTGGGAGGGGACCTGAAGGGATTGCCCAAATATCAATGACATTCTTAATAGAAAAAAAATGTTAAAATTCATATGGAACCACAAAAGACTCTGAATAGCCAAAATAATCTTTAGCAAAGAGAACAAAGCATAAGCATTACACTACCCGACTTTAAAATATACTACAAAGCTATTGTAGTGAAAACAGCATGGTACTGGCATTAAAAACAGATGCATAGACCAATAGAACAGAACAGAGAGCCCAGAATAAATCCACACATTTACAATCAGTTGGCTTTCAGCAAAGACGCCAAAAACAAACAATGGGGGAAAGAATATTTCCTTCAATAAAAGGTGATGGGAATACTGTATATCCACATAAAAAAAATGAAATTGTACCTCTATCCCACATCATATACAAAAATTAACTCAGTATGGATTAAAGACTTAAACATAAGACCTGAATCTGTAAAACTACTAGAAAAAACATAGAGGAAAAGCTCCATGACATCACTCTGGGAAATAATTTTTCAGATATGACCCCAAAATTTTAACAAAATGTAAAAAGAAAAATGGGATTGCATCAAACTCAAAAGCCTCTGTACAGCAAAGACACCAATCAACAAAGTGAAGAGACAACTTAAGGAAAAAGAGAAAATATTTTCAAACTATACCTCTAAAAGATGTTAATGTCCAAACTATACCAGGAAGTATTACAACTCAATAACAAAATAAATAAATAAACCCATAATAAAATGGGCAAAGGACCTGAATAGATAGTTTTCAAAAGAAAATATACAAATGACTGCAGGTATATAAAAAATGCTCAACATTATTAATCATCAGAGAAATTAAAATTAAAGATGAGGTATGAGATATTACCTCACACCTGTTTTATATATATATATATATATATATAAAATTCATATATATATATATCTTAATATATATATCTCTCTCACAATGGAGTACTACTCAGCCTTTAAAAAGAAGGAAATCTTGCCATTTGGGACTACATGTATGAAACTGGAGAACCATTGTGTTAAATGAAATAAGACAGGCACAGAAAGACAAATACTACTTATATGTGGGATCTAAAGAAGTCCAATTCATAGAAATAGGGAGTAGAAAACTGTTTACCAAAGGCTGGGGTTGGTGAGGGTTGGGAGCTGGAAAAATGTTGATTAAATAATGTAAAATTTCAGTTAGGTAAGAGGAATAAGTTTAAGAATGCTATCGTGAAACATAGTGACTATAATTAATAACAATGTATTGTGTTCTTAAAAATGGCTAGGAAAGTAGATTTTAAATGTTCTCATCCCAAAAAAGTATGTGAGATAATGCATGTATGTTAATTAACTGTATGAACCATTCTGTAATATGTACATATTTCAAAATATGTACGCAATAAATATATACAATTTTGCCAATTAAAAAATTAATAATTTATTGAAAGTTAAAAAACAATAAAATATAAACATACCATATAAATGAAATTACCAATTATGAGTACATTTACATTACATGATGTTAATTAGGGTAACCATTTAAATGGAATTAAATGTGATAAATTTTGATTTAGAAAATGAAAAAGAAAGAAGAGACATGGCAAATAAATATAATGTGAGAACTTTGGATCCTGATTTTAAAAAACAGCTATGAAGGATTTAATTGGAGTAAATAGAAAATTTTAAAAACAGATATATATTATCTGTATATTGGATAATAATGTTATTATTGTTAAATTTCCCGTGTGAAATGCCCTTGTTCTTAGGATTTATGTGCAGTAATATTTGAGGATAAAGCTTCATAATTTGAGAGAAAGTTATTCTCAAATGTTTCAGACCAAAAAAATATTAATACACATATAACCAAACAACTACAGCAAGGAATGTGGGTGTTGATTTACTACTCCCATGGATATTCTGTAGATTTGAGATTTTTACAAAATAAAATCTTGGCAAAATATTAATGTCTGAGACCACCTCTAAAATTTCTGATTTAATTGACTGAGGGTGTAGCTTATGCATCAGGATTATTTTTCAAGCTCCCTAGATTATACTTAGGTTGAAAACAATAATTGGTATTATATTTTGCCTTTATTTGGGGGTAGTGAAATCACAATAGCAGTTCTTGAGCTCCAATGATATGCTAATGTGTATGTATACAAGTGCTTAATACGTATTGTTTACCTTAATGAGTAGCATAAGGTGTAGGCTTGAATAGACATTTGATTTTAGTCTTTTATTCATTTTTACAAGATGTAACTGTGCATGATTTACTTTGTATCAGAAACCCAAACCAATCTGATTCATAAATAAGCCCAGACCATTTAAAATAGCATCTGCCTGGAATATGTAAACTACTAGACCAGAGAGTTAAAATTTGAGAACCTTATGTGAAAAATATTCAAAATTATATGCAGTCATGATATATATCACGAAAAGGGCAAGAGTTTTTCACACAAAAAATATATTAATGCAAGAAAAGAGGTGATAAAATATGTACACAGTTATCCCAAACACTGAGAGAGTGACAGAAATATAAATTTTTAAAATCAATAGCTCAGTAAAAAATAAAAAATAAACTTTAAATCTGACCTTCATCCAGGATAAAAGAATAAAGGTGAAAATCTCAAATTTAGTTATATTTTATGTTACATTTTAAAAATAAGATTTAATGGATGATATAATATCAAAGAAACTTCATGTCTCTCTGGCAAAGTATAAAATTTAGATTTTATTTAACCATAATTTCAGGGATTTGTGTTACTTGCTATAGGAAAATTAGACATCATCTGAAGCTATAATTACATCTTATTTTTGCCCTGATATTTGTCAGTTAGTCAATGTCCTTGTTCTTTTGATATTTTGCTTGTCATAACTTAAATAAATTAAACAATAATATTTCTATAAAAGGAACGGTTACAAGAAGAATGAAGAATAAATACACTTCTACATAGAAGCTTCAGAGACAATTTTGAGGCTTTTGTAGTCTCAGACATCTTACTTCTTTTTCATTATTTCATTAATTAAATCTATCATTAAACAGAAGTTTATCCCTTAATAAAATAGGTATAACTGTGCTATCCCTTTGCTGCAGGTGTGTTAGGTGAGTTCCACTTGTACCACAAAACTCTATATCAAGTTTAGCATTTACTTTCTAGTGTTAAGCCCAAAGAGTCTTTATCATCTAATATTTCTAAAAAAACAAATTTTATTTGGTGATTATCTCAAACATTATCCTAATATGTACATTAGCCAAAGAAACTCACTTCATTAATTGTTAACTAGAAAAATAAAAACAACTCAAAAAAAAATAAGAGAGAGAAAGGAAGAAAGGGAGAAAGAAAGGAGGAAAGAAATGTTTGGCCAGTGCAGTGGTTCAAGCCTATAAATCTTTGGGCGGCTGAGACAGGAGTATTGCTTGAACCCAGGAGTTCAAGACCAGCCTGGGTACTAATAAGACCTCATCTCTAAAAAAAGAAAAAAAGAAAGAAAGCAAAAAACCCAAACCCTTTACCTCTTCTCCTTGCCTGTTCACTACCATCTGCCCGCCAAGACCAGAAAGCAGAATGGAACATTATTTAAGAGTACACACTTTTGTTTGATCACATACAGCTAAGAAAGCAGCCATTTAAAAATGCCCAGTTAGTTATTTACTTAGACCCAGTAACCTCAGGAGACGCAATTTGGAAATGTGGAAATAAATGAGACCAAATTTTGGATAATAGTGGTCTTAAACATTATAAATTAAATGTTTAGAAAATAATAATTTTCTTCCTTAAGGATTTAGTCTTGAACATTAATATTTGCCCAGGCGACATGTGTGTGTATTCCAATAGCTACTCACTGAACACTAGGATTAAAGATACTCAAAAGCAAATCACACCATTGGGGAGACTTTTAGAGATGAGACTTTCCAAGGCCACACCCATTCTAGACCTTTCTAGACCTTTCTAGACCTTTCTTTCTCAGAGTGTGATCAGCAAATCTGGACTGTCTTTCTTGAGCCCCCATGGAAGTATTCTAACTTAGACTTGGGAGAAGAATGTAACTCCAGAAGGGAGGAAAATAGATTCTAAGTAAGACTAATATTTGTGGATAAGAAGTTTTCAATAGAGAAGATGAAGAAACTGACAAGGAGATATTCTTACAAATCTGGGGATAGAATCAACTTGGGAACTAGGACACCTTCCCAAGAGGCTCTTCTGGAAATGCAGAAATTCCTGGGTGCTTTCCCTCTGGACAATGGAAAAGCAGTATCATACTCATTTACAATTATTTCTCCATTGCTTTTAGTTTTCTTCAGTCTTTTAATAAATTTAGATATAACTTAATAACTGTGGTGGCTGTGATGTAAAATGGAGGAAGGAACAGGGTCATGGAGACTGGACCTGTAACTCTTGTACCACACACACCTTCTGCAGAGGACTTCAGCAAGTAACACCATTTCCCTGAGGGGCTCTGCAGTTCTTCCTCTGTACTGCATTAGACATTGTTTCATATATATTTTTTAAATTGAACTTTTATAATCAAAAAGGGAAAGAAGAAGAACTAGAATGGAATAGTGTTGAAATTCTGCTCTCAGAACTCATTTAATTTACTTCTCCGCTAACTCTCTATAGATGAACATGGGCTATCATAAAATCATTGTCAGAACCTTGGAGATTTTGATGATAAAAACGTATTGTCAGAGAAATCAAAGTTTCAAGTCATTTCAAGAAGAATATGAAATGATTTTCATTTGGGAAATTTTGTTTCAGGAAAAAATTTTTAAAAAACATGTTGATATGGGTACAAGTGGACTTGATATGGGTACAAGCGACTTGACCACATCACGCAAGTAATACATAACAAAGCAAGATTCTGTCCAGCTTTGGCTAACTCCAGAACTCTGGCTGTTCCCCATTCTTCTGCAACACCCCCTAACTGTATAATGTCGACCTGCACACCTAAGCGATCATTATGAACCTATCTGTTCCCTGGGATCTTGTAGAATGACAGAAAGCCCTGCTGGAACCCTGAGGGCAGGTTGTGACAGCATCACTTCTTTTGAAAATGTGGAGCAGAATTCTGCTTATCAGTTACCGACCATATAAGGGTACTCATCCTTTTGTTCTTTATTCAGAATTAAGAAAGGGACATGGGGGTATCAAATCTGACATGCAGCAAGATTCTCCTGCCGGCAGCACTGAGAAGCTGTGAGATTCAGGTAGTTAAAAGGTGACTGGCAGGAGGATCCAGCCATTGTGTTCTCTGCATTGACACATATATCAGAATGTTGGGTAACAGCACAACTCTGAACGCAGGATATAGATTTCTTGTCATATATCATGTTTAATAGATGTATTTAATATTCGCTATTGAATATTAAAACTATAGTCCCTTGAAGCAACAGAGGTATCAAGAAAGAAAAAAAATGACATGCTATCTTTCTTGACGTGGTGAACATTGTAAAAGACTCAGAATAAATACTGTCTTAATCATGAGTGGTATTCCCGGGAAAAGAATAGGGTAGTTACTGACAGCACAAGAGCATCAGACGAAGGTCCAGCAAGCCCAGTTCATGATTGTGACAGCAAATATATAACCTTGAACAACTCTAAGCACCTCACCTTAGTTTTGTCATCTGTCAAAGGTAGCTATTTATATGACTGATATTCACCTTTTAACTTTTGTGAGGAGCAAATAAAATAATGGATATGGGCACCGGAAAGTATTGTAAAACTATAAGTTGGTCTATTTGTTGAATAGTATAATACATCTCTTATGGGCAAATTTCACTTATTAATCACAGGGTGATTTTTGACTAGCAACTATAGATTAGCTGAGTCATTCATGCAAAATTAGAAAATACAAGTATTAAGTGCCCATGTTTGAAAAGTGGTGAGAGAAACACTGAAACACTATTCATTGAGAGTAGCTTCAGGTGTTGATTCAAATCTCATCCCAGTGACATGGAATGTCTTCTGTTTCCACAGATAAAATATAATATATTGGAAAGTTATTGGTGTTTTAAAAGAAACATTTTCAATTAACCTTAAATTAATTCTAAGTGGTGCAAAGTTTTGAAAGAGGACATAAAGCAAATAATAAACAAAAGAAATTTATTTTCAAGTCTAAAAGCTTAAAAACATAAAAAGTTGGAATTGAAATACTAAAATGCTGGCTGTCAGCTATGCAGCACCTTAATCTGTTTGGGCTGCTATAACAAAATACTGTCAGTCGGGTAATTTATAAACAATAAAAATATGTTTATCACAGTTCTGAAAACTGAGAAGTTCAAGTTCAAGGCACCAGCAGATTAAGTATCTGGTGGGGCCTATTCCTTCATAGATGGCACCTTCTAGCTGTGTCCTCACATGGTGGAAGAGAGAGAGAATCAGCTCCCAACAAGAGTAAGCTCTCAAATTATGCAAAGCCCTTATGACCTAATTGCCTCCCAAAAACCCCTAGTAACATCGTATTGGAGACTAGGTTTCAATCTTTGAATTTTCAGGGGACACAAACATTCAGACCATAGTATATAAGCTTGAATATTTCCAGTTCTAGAAGGATCAAATGCTTTGGGATGTCTTACTCTAAACTTTCTAAAGCACCTTCTGAAGCCTGTAGTGACCAGATCAGCAGTGACATTCAAGCAGTTCTTCATGCTCAGATCACAAGTAACAAGGCCCTCATTTCTCATTTCTATACTTAGGTGTAGTCTCCAGCCCTCCACCTGGGTCCCAAGTTCAACCAAATACCCACGAAGCCCTGGAATTTATGCTGATGGGTTTTCCTGAGATCCTCCTAGCTGGCCCCTGAACCAAGAGAGAAGAACGAAGAGTGGATAACTCCCAACATTCCATGTAGCGTTTCTTTTTGCAGGATCACACAAGATTTAGTTGTCAGAATGGCACCAAGAAGCAGCAAATGTTGGCTGATTCTGTCATCAATATAAAACAAGTTCAGGATTCTGGGCTACAAATAATCTACTGTTGAACCTTGAGGTTAGGTTAATCTAGGGGTTGGGGATTGGTACATGGGCTCTTACTCATCTCTATTCTAACCATGGTACCACTTTTCATCCAGCCAGGTTATTCCTAACCCACTTTAGCTACTGACCACTAGGACAGATACCTATCCCTTCTGCAGGCTCCATGCCATGTGTCTGGTAATCCTCTGGGGTTTGGTCAACCTTATCTACTCGATGGACTTCGAATCTATATCCAATCTTGCCATTGATCACTGTGATAATGACATGCTGTTGTGAAATAGGTTTCTTCACACAAATTGGACCATTCTTTTGCTATCTTATCCCTCTTTCCCCCCAAACTCCTCACCTATTCTCTCTTCTGGTGGCAATGTATAGAAGGAAGAAAGGCAGTCAACATTTTAATGAGATCATATTATAGGAATACAGTGATTATAGCCTAAATAAACATGGTTAGAAGGCATGTTGTTCTATGTTTATCCAATAATAAAATTCCAAATGGTAAATGTAATATGAGTGAAAAATGAATTGCTGTTCATGCATTTCTGCATAGTCTGGGTAAAGCTTACATTTCTGCTCATCATCAAGAAAGCATGGTAACAACATTTAAGAGAGTCTTTGGGAGTCGATAATCATGGACGTCACCGTGGATGATGTAAAGTCATGAGCAATCATGTAACCAGGAGTAAATAAATAGTATTAAGACAATGCAGAGGTAAGATCTATATTTTTCAATATAAGCATGTTCCGATGAGCCATGGCCATATGAGAAATAAAAATGTTAATGCCTTTTTTCTTCAGTAGGAGAAAGGAAATAAGCCAGGAATGGTGCATTTGACAGGAAAGAATAGGAAGAAACGGTTCCTGAACCTGAATACTATTCAGTAATGCCTGAATAAGATTGGAAAATGTTGTCTGCCCTGGGCCTGATCAGTCCTGCATGTTCTCGGTGTGTGTGCCAGATTGCAAGGTTACCCATCCTCTAATAGTGACTAGTTTCTGTACCTGGTCGCATAAGCACTAAGTAGTGACTGAAATCAGACTATAGAAGTATGGGGAGGTGAAGGAGCTGAATGTAACTTGCTCAAAAAGTTCTAGGCCCTTGGGTCCTCTTCTTTAACACAATCCACTGCACATACAGGTATCGTCTTGGCCCATTTCATTGAGCCGTGAGACCAGCAAGAAGAACCAATGAAAACATGCTGATGCTTAGGCTGCTTACTATGCTGTGGGCAATACATCCTTTGTCTCTGACCTAGGAGTCTCCTATTTTCTACCAGCATCTTTGAAATAGTAACAAGCTCACTTGTTAGATTGTATCTGGGGTAAACACTCAGAAGCTTCATAGTTCTTGGCAGATATGACAAATAATTTTCAGGTGCATTGATTGAAAAATAAACAAACAGGTAAAAGTCTCTTTTCAACTCATTTCTAAATCTTTATCAGTATGTCACTATAACTCACACAGGCCTATGTGTTTTACAACACATTTTAAAATCAAATTAACCATCTAGACAGAGGCCTGACCAAAAATACAAGAGGAGACCCCCCAAAACCAGAATTTATTTATTAAAAATTGTGTATTTATTCTTACATGTTTAAACCTCAATCACCTTCAAAGTAATCTTTGTTTATGCAATACATCTATCGAGATGCTTTTTCCACTGCTCAAAACAGTTTTTAAACTCATCAGTGTTGATGCCTTTTAGTGTTGCTGTCATTTTTGTTTCAGCTCTTCCACCTCAGCAAAACATATCCCTTTGAGGATTTTTTCATTCAAGGGAACAAAAAGTGTTGCTCAGAGCAATAGGGGGGGAATAGGGAAGGTGGGCACCATGGTCATGCCGATTTTGGTCAAAAACTGCTGAACACTCAGTCTCAGGGCTGTGTAGACAAGTGTGCTTGTAAATCATGCATCATTAAACGGGAAAACTTGAGAGAATCTCCAAAAGAAAAACTCACTGAAAAATTCACAGCAACACTAACTGGTACGCTGATGCCAATGGGATCCTAGAACACTTACCTAGTGGGGAAAGCCTGTACTGCAAGAAGCCTGCTTTCCAAAAGATAATTCCAGGTTTGGAGGGGGGGTCCCACCTCATATTTGCCCCAGACTCTGCACACCCAGGGGACAGCCCTGAATAGGTTCCCCTTATGTGAAGAGCTACAGATGCTATTAAGCAGAAAATGTATCCAAGTTGTCTTTCTGTATTGTAAAACTCAGAGTCCAAAAATAATCTAAGAATATGTATTAATTATTATGTTTTCAAAGCATGTGTGCTATATAAGTAATTAAGACAGATAATTTTAAATAATAACTATCTTTTTATTGAATGAATATATGCCAAGTACTGATAAAGTATTTGAGAAATCCAACCTCCCTCCCCAACTACAAGACCCTGTTGTGTTTTCTATACCTATCACTGTGATCCCCTTTGAATAAACTGGGTTCAGTAGTGTGTGTCTGTAGTCCAGTTAACTCAGAGAGGATTGCTCGAGCCCAGAAGTTCAAGTCCAGCCAGAGCAAAATAGCAAAACCTGGTATCTATTTAAAAAAAAAAATTGAGCCAGGCTCGGTGGCTCAGCCTGTAATCCTGTGCCTTGGGAGGCAGAGGGGAGTGGAATGCCTGAGCCCGCAGATTCGCGACCCACCTGGGCAACTTGGCGAGACCTCATCTCTACAATAAATCAAAAAATTAGCCAGGTGTGGTAGCGCACGCCTGTAATTCCAGCTACTTGGAAGGCTGAGGCGGAAGGATTGCTGGAGCCCAGCAGGTCGAGGCTGCAGTGGCCGGAAGCGGCCACTGCATTCCAGTCTGGGTGACAGAGTTAGACTTCAACTCAAAAAAAAAAAAAATTGTTCCTCGGACTATGGGCTAAGAGCAAGTCAAATGTTTGGTACATATTATCTCATTTAATCCTAAAATCCTATTATTCCCTATTTTTTTCAACCACTTTAACAACACGTCTTGAGTTTCATCCATAGTTAATATTTTAAAACATTCTACCTAAAGGTCTGGACAAATTTAAACTTAGACTAAATTTCATATAGTTTGGATATTCGTCTCCTTCAAATCTCATCTTAAAATGTGCTCCCCAGTGTTGAAGGTGGGACCTCATGAGAGATATTTGAGTCTTGAGGGTGGATCCCTCACAAATGGCTTGGTGCTGTTCTAGTGGTCGTGAGTTCTTCCTCTTTTAGGTCACTTGAGAGCTTGTTGTTTAAAAGAGCCTGTCACCTCCATTCTCTCTCTTACTTCCCTTTCTCCCAGATGACACACCTGCTTCCCTTTCACCTTCTGCCACGATTGTGAGCTTCCTTAAGCCTCACCAGAAGCAGATATTGGCACTATGCTTCTTGCACAGTCTGCAGAACTGGGAGCTAAAATAAACCTCCTTTCTTTATAAATTACCCAGCCCAGGGTATCCTTTATAACAATGCAAAATGGACTAATACAGTGTTTTCTTTTGTTTTTTAAAGGAAGGTCGATGTATTTGCAGATGTATTCAAAGGATGCTGGATCAGGTATTAGGTTGGATAAGAACAACCAAGAACAGGAATGGCAAAACTGGGGTTTTCAAGGATCTCAAGAACTAGAGCTAGAGGTGTTAATGACCTTCTCGGGACTCTGAGAACAATTGATCGGGATTTTTTTTTTTTTAAGATGGAATCTTGCTATGTTACCCAGGCTAGACTTGGACTCCTGGGCTCAAGTGATCTTCTCTGGATTAACTGGGACTATAGACATGCACCATTGAGTCAAGTTTATTCAAAAGGGATCACAGTGATATAGAAACCACAAGAGGGTCTTGTAGTTGGGGAGAGAGATTGGATTCCTCAAATACTTTATCAGTGTCTGGACTATATTCCTTCAATACAAACTTAGTTATTATTTTTAAATTATTATTTTTTTCATTACTCTTCTTTTCCTTGGTTCCCTCTTATTTTTTATTCCACTGTCTGCTTAGAACTCTCAGTCCAAGGCTGAATCACCACCACTAATAAATCCTGCATTAATATCCTCACATCTTTACCACCTGTGATAAAAGGTCTCATTCCTTTAATTCAAGTTTAAGTTTGTAGGAAGGAATCTGATTGGCATGACATATTTCAGATGGTCACTCTTAGACTAACCAATGCAGTCACAATGTAAAGATTTAGTAAAGGTTGTGAAAGATGACTGGCAATCTTTACGAAATGGATGATGTTAATACCAGAAGAAAGAAAACGATGCCAGGCAAACCAAAGAAATATCCCAAACAATAGATTAAACAGTTATGAGTTAATCTTTACATTGACATTATGAACTAACCATATCAATATCACTAGTTTGCTTTTTGCTAAGAAATAAGATGCATTGTTATTCGAGTATGCAACTTGAATGCCATGTAGGGAGCCATCACCCACACAGCTAAGGATCTCCTGCTATATATGAACATGACACTAAAAAAAAAACTTTTTAAGATGTGGTATACAGTCAGGAAATATATTCTAAATACATTGCAGTTGTCAGGAATCATCAACCCTAAAATATTTTTACCACCAAAAAGGGATTCCCTGACTGGACCAACAAAGACAGTAGAGTTTATTAATTATCTTTAATTAAAAATTTTATCAAACCTATTCAGTGTCACAGAACCACTTGTTAATGGAGTCAACAACATGTTTGAATTTGCATTAGCAAAATAAAACCACTTGTTTAGTATTGCACACACATATCATCCATATTCTAATAAGGATTTCAACATCAAAAGTGCCTCAGTCAAAAACATACATTTTCATAAACTTGAACACTTTGGTAACCTCTTTCACTAGAGGGCATTATATAAGACTGATTCTGAAGACTAAGTATAAATGATAGGACCACATAATTTTTATGACTGTACCCATTTCTGGGATTGGCACCTTATCATTAGAGCAATGTCAAGATGTGCCTATTGAAAAGGAAGGGATTTTACAGGCCAATGACTCACTTGCATATAAGAAGGTACATGCCTTATGATTACAGAGACATTTTACAGTTGTTTGACATTGAGTACCAGCTACTAACTCTACTTCTTCTGGGAGAAAAAGACTATATTGGGATAGATACTGATGGTCTGAAAATAAAGTCTAAGATACTGCACTAGTTGTTCTTAGCATTATGTCATCTGGCAGGCACATCTGAGGTGATATTTCAGAGCAGGAGCCTCTCTGAAATGAGGGCCACATGATTTTCCTTGGTCCCAGGCACTTTTGCCTCCATGGGTCTCTTCATAAAATAATTACAAGTTGTATTTTATCTCTATGTTGGCAAAGAGATGAATATATTACTATTTTATGTTAAAATCTTTTCTTTGACCTAAGTTTTTTGTTCTTATGGTTTAAAGAACATTAAAACATACTAGTGGACCCCTAAAAGCATTGTGATTCCTAGGCACTATGTCTGCTCTGCCTAACGGAGAAGGTGGCCCCAATTTAAATCACACCACTTACTCTTCCAGAATACCCAGCCTTGAAAATCTAGTTCAGTTATGTTTATGGCATTTCTAGGATGAGAACTACTACAAAACCAAAGATTTTAGGTGACTAGTCTGTGAATATGAGAATTTGCTAATTTAAAAAGAATATCTGCACCACCACCCACATGTAAATAGTCCATTTTCTATTGATTTAAACACAAATGTTAGAGTTGAGAAAGTTAGGTTGAAAAGAAATACAATGTAGAAACAGTTGTTTATAAGGAAGCTTTAAATGTTACCTTTGAATTGAATAAGTTGGCAGAACAGTGTCTTCTTCAGAATATAGTTAATATTGGTTAGGTTGATCCAATGCCACATTCTGTACTCTAAGCCACTGGGAGCAAAAACTTGGGAGTTGTCTGGCAGAAATAAATATCCTTTGTCCAAAATAAGATGAAGCCATCTTGCATTATTCATTTAGCCAATCAATAAATATTAACTTGTACCTACTGTATTTGTTTCTAGGAATATGAGGCAATCCTGGAAGTGTGAAAAAGCCTGGTCAGTTTAGAAGCTGCAAGCAACTCTGTAGGCTGGGTCTCTGCGTGTGTTGGAGAGTGGAAGGGAGTGGTGATGATGCCACAAAGGCAATGGGCAGATGTGGAAGGGGATTGCTTGCCCAGTTAAGGTTGATTTTATCCTAAAGTTGATGATGAGCCAATGAATGATTTTAACTGGAAGAGAAGTGTGATTGGATTTATCACGAAAAAAGATATCTATACTGTTAGTGTGAAGCACAGGATAGCAACCTTGCTTTCAGGATAGAATCGCCCGTGGAGCCTTTAAACTTGCCGAGGCCAGGCACCACCCTGCAAAAATTACTGCTCAATCAGCCTGAGGTAGGGCCCTCAGCATAAAGGTTTGCAAAAACTGCCCAGGTGATACCAATGTACAGCCAAGGTAGAGAACTACTGCTCTAGAATACAGACTAGAATGGAACAAGACTGTACTATGCTAAAACGAGAGATCATAAGGAGGTATTAAGATAACAAGGAACTATCAGAGAAAACTGCATGCAGACAGAAGAATTGTGGTTGGTTGGATTTACCATGAATTCTGTCAAAAAGATGCGGATAATAAAACTGGCGCCTCCAGTATCTAGCCACATGGCTCCACCATGTGGATAAACTGTGATGTACCAAGTAGGCTGATTGCTTTTTTTCCTTCTTATCCTGGTTGCTGTTAACATGAAGATATTAGTAGAAATGAATTAAAAAGTCAAAAATAATAGGCTGATTAGCAAAAAATATGCATTGACATCTGAAAATATATAGAACTCAAATACTTTCTTCAAGCCTAATACAATTCTTTACATATAAAATTTCTTTATACTTTTTCCTAGGGTACAACCATTAACAAAAAAATTATTTATTTACATTTCTTAAGTCCAAAATGTATCAAATAGTAAAATTATCACATATACTTTTGGGTAACAGACAAAAAGAGCAATGCTTTGAAGGACTTAAAAGTTCAAAAATGTCAAATAGCCATAACTGCTTTTTATGCCTATCTATAGGATTCATTGAAACTAGCTTCATAATTATACCACTCTTATTCTTGAAATAAATCTTTCTTTTTTTTTTTTTTTTTTTGTGTTGGAGTGTCACTCTGTCGCCCAGACTGGAGTGCAGTGGCCGCTCTCGGCCACCACAGCCTCGACCTGGGGGGCTCCGGAGATTCTTCCGCCTCAGCCTTCCAAGTAGCTGGAATTACAGGCGCGTGCTTCCACGCCCAGCTATTTTTTTTAATTTACTGTAAAGATGAGGTCTCGCTTGCCCAGGCGGGTCTCGAACCCACGGGCTCAGGCAATCCACTCATCTCAGCCTCCCAAAGCGGATTACAGGCTGAGCCGCCGAGCCCGGCTTATTCTTGAAATATACTGAAATAATTCAGGTAGAAATTTTAAATTAATTAGAAGAAAAGCAAAATAAATTGGCTAATTTTTGTGACTGCAGAAGTTTCTCATCTTATTTAAATACTCACATAATTCTCTTCAAAAGCTGGAATATGTGATTCTTAATGGCAAAATAAAACATTTCATAGTCTGTAAACTTCCATACATGATTGGTTATTGCAATTTATCAATATCTCGTCAAGCAAATTCTGAAAATGAGATCATTATACCAGTGAAATTAACACTGCATTTCTAATTTTCCAGCCTCCAGTTTGCACAATAAGCAGTTTTTCGGTTCATAATCAAGGTGTACTTCTTATCTCAAGACTTGAATCAAGTTTAAATTTCAGTTCTATAGTCTGATTTAATATATTAATTCGAAGACTTGTATTTTCCTTCAATATCGGTTCTTCTGGAAGAAACATAATTCTTACAGCTGAAATTTATCATAATTATTAAAGAGAAAAAATGAATTTGTTCTAAAAATGTATCAATGGCTAATAAGAGCACTTACTGTTATGATGTTCTGTTGGTAAAAAATATATTTTCTAGGTGTAAAAAAGCAGTTAACTTAATAAATATTTTGAGAAAACCTTCTATATGTAAGCTACTATGTGAACATAATAGATGATGATGTATAAAAACAAGATCTCTAGTTTAGAATTTAAGTCTTTGGAGGGAGTTTAGACAGTCACACATTAAAAAGTTAAACAAGGTAGTACAGAATACATATGAAGACCAAAAGGGTGAATTAAAGTAAGTGCAATAAGGAAGAAAGCTCACAATAGTTGTAATCATTAGGAGAGTGAATAAAAGTAACAGGATTTAAGTTTGATGGACCTAAAGAGAACTTGTTTTGGCAGGACTATTAAGATATTGTAGTCAGAGACAGTGATGCGAGCAAAAGAAATGGAATGTAGTTTGCAATTGATGATCTAGTAGCATTGGCCTCACCCAGTAACATGATAGAAATGGAGACTCTTGGTCATAGCCCATTGAATCAGAATCAACATTTTAATAAGACCCCCAAATGATTTGTACATATATTAAAATGTTTAAAGCACACTCTTAAAACATCAATGAGCAAAGTTTTCCGGCGTTTTTTTTTTGGAAAGGGTCAGAGAGTAGATATCTCAGGCTTTGCAGGCCATCTAGTCTCAGTGTCAACTACTCAGCTCTGCTGCTATAGAGCAAAAGCAGCCATAGATGGAAATATGTGAATGAACAAGTATGACTGTTCTAGAAAACTTTACTATTGTGATGGTTAATTTTATCTGTCAACTTGACAGGGACGTAGGGTGCCCAGATATTTGACTGAACATTGTTCTGGGTGTGTCTGAAAGGCTGTTTATAGACGAGATGAACGCTTGAATCAGTACACTGAGTGAAGCTGGTTGCCCTCTGCAATGTGAGTGGGCCTCAGCCAATCCATTGGAGGTCTAAATGGACCAAAAGGGGGAGTAAAGAAGAATTCACTCTAAATGACTCTTTTATTCTCTTGGACTAGAACTTACACCACTGGCACTCCTGGTCCTGAGGAATTTAGACTTATACTGAAAGCTACATTATTGGTTCTCCTGGTCCTCAGGCCTTCAGATTCCCACTGGAACTATGTCACTAGCTCTTCTGGGTCTCTACCTTATAGAAAGCTGATCCAGATTGTGAGACTTCTTAGCCTTCATAATTATGTGACCCAATTCCTTATAATTATATACATAAGAGGACTGATAGTCCATTGCATGAACTGGTAACAGAGATACACAAAACATCTGCACTGGATACTCCTAATCAACCACTTATAAGAAGTAAAAAACTGGCTGGCTGTATATATGATACTTTCAAATTTTTTTGGAAAATTAACCAATACAGTGAGATTGGCTGGGTTTCTCCAATGTTGCTGGACAAAGTGGAGAAAGAAAAGACTAAGCTCAGGGATTCAAATTCCTAGCTCAAGCACTGCATAGATGACTTGAATGTTTCTACGTGTGTCCCAAAGGAAGCCTTATATCCTATGACCAAAGGGCTGACATCACTGAAAATCAAAAGCAGACTATCATCCTGAGACTAAATTACAACACAAATTGTTTCCAGCCTTGTAGAATGTCTACTGTTAAAGTGAGAGCATTGATTGGGGAAAAAATGGGTTCCTGTAAGTTGGGACAGGGATGGAAGTGGAGACTCTATTGAAGCTGGTAATATTGAGCATCTAAATTCTGAAGTCTTTGCCGGTAGAAGAGGCCTCCCCATTTCCAGTGGTATCAGTCCTTTATTCCAGTCTGAGGGGGTTAACACTACATTGCCTGAAGAAATTGTAATGATCTCTCATGGGGCAGTTGCCATGCACAACAATGCTGATTCTCCTCTAGACCGACCTCTCTTTACTCCTACACCTATAACTAGCAGTGTGGCAATTTCTTAAAGAACTAAAAATTGAGCTTCCATATGATCCAGCAATCCTACTTCTAAAAATATACCCAGAGGACCATAAATTGCTCTACCACAAAGAGACCTACACACATATGTTCATTGCAGCACTATTGAAATTAGCAAAAACATGAAACCAATCCAGATGCCCATCAAAAATGGACTGGATAAAGAAAATGTGGTACATATATATGATGGAATATTATGTAGTCATAAAGAAGAATAAAATCATGGCCTTCACAGCAACATGGATGCAGCTGGAAATCATGCTGAGTAAACTATTGCAGAAGCAAATAACTGAATACTGCATGTTCTCTCTTATAAGCAGGTCCTGATCACTGGTTACATGAGCACAGAGTGGGATCCACAGGCACTGGACACTGCTAGTGGAGGAAGGAGGGGTCACATGGCAACACCCTGGGTACCTGCTCCACTACTGGGGGAAGAGAGGGCCACCTAGGAACCCAAACTTCACCAGCATGCAACTTACTTATGTAGTAAATCATCACTCGAACCCCACAACTCCAAAATAAAATTTAAAAGAAATAAAATAAAATGCAGAGGTTCTTTGAATGTCCCTTAATACTACATGCCCAGGAATTCAGGTCGATGTAAAATTACAACAACTCAATCCAGGCAGGACTACTAATACCCACAACCCTTTAGGAATAAATGGTTGGGTCACTCTGCCAGGTAAAGTACCAGCTGAGGTGTTTGTTGAATGCAAAGAGAATACAGGATGGGTAGTGGGAGAAGGTAGTTGTACATATCAGCTACAACCATGTGACCAGTTACAGAAATGAGGACTGTTATGAGTATTCCTCCTTATTTTGTTATGAAATGTTTGTGTGTGTATGCATATATATATAAACATACATATTTAACTTTGTTTTTCTCCCTCTCTTATTCCCTTATCATGTAACATATGATGGATTGACTTATCGTAATATTTAATTATTATTAATTTTACATGCTAGTATTTAAGTTGTGGGATAACTTCAAGGAGAAGAGAAAACATCACTCAAGAACGTTACTTCTTCTTCTGGGGAAGGGGTAATGTATGTTGAGTTGTATATAGGATAGTTGTATCATGTTGAGTAGAATTATGACCTAGTTATTGTGTTTATTTGGAGATTGAGTATGATTTAAGGAGATGTATGTGGTTGCCAATTGAGAAGGGGTGGGCTTGTTATCATTAATCTTATGTGTTAACTTGACTGAGACATGGGGTGCCCAGATATTTGGTTGAACATTGTTGTGAGTGTGTGAGGGTGTTTTATGGGTGAGATTAACATTTGACTTAGTAGGCTAAGAAAAGTAGGTTGCCCTCCTCAATGTGGATGGGCCTTGTCCAGTCTGTTGGAAATCTAAATGGGACATAAGACTGTGTAGTAGAGAATTTGCTCTTGGTGTCTGTTTTTGAGATGGATCATTGATCTTCTCCTGTTTTTAGACCGGAACTTATACCACCAGCTCTTCTTAGTCTCCAGCTTACAGACAGAAGATTGTAGGACTTTTCAGCCTCTGCATGAGCCAAATTCTCCTATTGATTCTGTTTCTCTGGAGAACCCTAATAATAATTATGGACATCAAAATTTTAAATTTCAATGTTTTTCATGTTCTATGAAATGCTACTCTTCTTTTTTTCCCCAATCATTTAAAAATGAAAAAAAAAAATTCTTAGCTTGTGGACCATACAGAAACAGGCACTGATTGAATTTGATTTGTATGCCATAGTTTGCTGACCCTTGTTTTGGAAAATGAGCAGCCAGTAGTGAATCTGAAAACAAGTTAGCCTTTTAATTGTTTTTATCATCTAAATGCTGAACTCTAAAACAACAGATGAATAACTAAAAAGGTTGATAATTTTATTACTCTATAACAAAGAGTATTTTAATTCAACTGTGAGAGAATGAATTTTTCTTCACCCATACCTATGAGAATGTGGTTATTCGTTTTTTTTTTTAATGGATAGTAAGTTTCACCATGGTCATGTTGTGTGTCCAAGGTCAACCAATGATTAAACATATCCCATTTTATTCTCATATAAAGGTAACAAGGAATAAAAGAAAATTCAATCAGCCTCACAAAAAAAGTGAAGGTTCTAATGATCAGGGCACCATTATTATCCCCATAACCCAGGCTATAAAAATTAAACTGAAGTAGTGGCTCTCAAAGTGTGGTGGTCCATGATCACAGTATCACCTGGCAACTAGTTAGACATGCAAATGTTTGGGCCTGCCTAAGACTGGCTGAGTTAGAAACTCAACAATCTGTGCTAACAAACGTTCCAAATGTGTGTGGTGAATGCTAAAGTTTGAAAACCACCGAACTTTAAGAAAACACTTCTTAAGAATCTAGACTCTTGGGGCTCCATTCCTGACCTATGGAATTGGAATCACTGTTAACATTGATTCATATTTGAAAGTCACTACTCTAGAGTTGCTGCCTCTCTTTCTTCCCGCCATCTCATCCAACCTTAAAGGAGCTTGCGAAGTCATACATATTTTATAGTTGCAAAAATATTTAAACCTAAGATATTTATTTAAAAATTTCCCAGGCCCTGCTTCAGAATTTTACACAAAAATATATTATATAGATGATAGGCATAATATACTATGTATCTCCTTATCTGGGGACATGGTAAGAAATTCATCTTTATGATCATGAATCTCATGTAGCTAGTTGAGTATCACCATAGAATTGATCCCCTGGTTCTCTTCTAATTTGTTTTAACAAGGACTTTACAAAGTCCTCGTTATCAAAAGAGTTGCAAATAATTTCCAGATTCAAGTAATGCAAATCTGATCATTCTACTTTCCCATTTTTACTAATTACATACAAATTACTCAGCTTGACGTCCAAAGCCCCTTGCTAATCTTACCACTAATTCATATCTCAGACAATTCACCTTATTCTCCAACCAAGCAAGTTATGCTACTTCCTAGTCTTTAGACACACCTTGTACTTTGTGCTCTTTTGCCATTAACTCAAATAGGTCCTATCCACTTATGGTGCCCTCTTCCTTAACAACAAATGTTGTATTTGTCAATTAGCTTATCCCATGTTTCAAGCAAGTAATTAAATTTTTTTTAATTTTCAAAAAGTAGGCACTCTGCTCTACCCTCACATGATCCTGCACGAACTAATTTAATCTTCACAAGCACCTTATGAGGTAACTGCAACTATTTTCTTCACTGTACAAAAGATGAAACTCAGGATAAAACAGATCAAAGTTACCTGCACAGGAATGCTCAGTAGCAAAAGGTAAAGCTGGGATTCTGATTCCAGATCCTGAGCTCTGAAACCCTAGATCTGAGACACAGATGAGATATTTTCACCCTGTTAAAAAACTATAACACTGTGTGGAAATGATCATGTGGTACTTTATATCATAAATGTATTCACTCTTGATTAATTGATATAAGAAAGGAGAAAATGGTAGTGGAACTAAAGGTGAGTTCTTTTTGTTGTTGTTTGTTTTGTCTTTTGGATTAATAGAGCTAAAGTTCAGTTCTGGGCCTGTTTGGGGGGGTTGTTTTGTTTTGTTTTTTGGGGGGAGGGGGATTAACAGAACTAAAGTCTAGCTCTGTTTTTTGTTTTTTGGTTTTTTTTTGTGTGTGTGTTTTTTCATTAACAGTGATTAAACACACACACACACACACACACACACACATACACACACATACACACACAGGAATTACCATCGTGTTGAACACAGATCCCTGGCTAACAGAGGAGACAAAGACTTCATAGCTGGATGTAGCTGAATGAACTTGGCTCTATGTCTTTCACTGGATTGAAACCATGTAAAGGTCTTGTCTACTTTAGCACTGGGTATCAACATTCAAAGATAATAAATTTTATTTTCAGGTCCCTAATGGGCCCTGTTAAAGGAAAAATTATTCATGATATTTATTAAGGATTGTAAGAAAGTTTATTCAAAGAGCCATGGAGATAAGTGTGGAGACACTGAAACAGGTGTCTTGCAATGAGGGAGAGAGATTGGACTCAACCCTAACTCCAACAAGGACAAGTGGGGATCTATAACCATGAAGCAGGGTGGGAATTCATGGGTGGAAATTTACAAAGAGGAAACTCAATGATGAGGTATTTCTGGCTAAACTGACTTGATAGGATTGTTGTTGAAGGCAGGCCAGGGTGATAAGATATTGAGGGTGGCCTGACACAAAGTTGGGGGATTTCCATTAAACTGACTTGGCAGGGTTCTTGCTCAAACTGGATCTATAGATGATGCCAGACTTACAATGATTTGATTTGACAAGGCAAAAGCAGTACACATTCAGTAGAAATCATACTTCAAAATATGAATGTTGATCTTTTCCCAGGCTAGTGATATACAATATGATACTCTCTCCTGAGGCTAGGACTCACAATCATGAAAGTGAACAACCAACATGCCACAGTAGACTGTGTTGCCAGATGATGTTGCCCAACTGTAGGCTCAGGTACGTGTTAGCATGTTTAAGGTAGGCTAGGCTAAGCTATGATGTTCAGTAAGTGACGTTTCTTACGTGGGTGTCACTGTGTTACAAAGCCATTGGAAGTCAAAAGAGCATCTGTACAAGAACATACAGGGAAGCCGAAGGTCAGGTCTAGTCAAGCAGAGGACTCAGAGGAGCCTGACTCAAGTTTTGGGCAAAGGAGAGGGGATTTGCCAGCTCTTTCCAAAGTTACTGTTATTAAGAAGGGATTGTATATGTACATGTTACAATCATCCTGCTATACTCTAAGGACCCTAGAACAAAAGTTGTGAGAGAGTCATTTTTGTGTCCCTGTCATCATAATCACTACTAACTAGCAATTAGTAACAGACCTGTAGATAGTGGTGATTTAGTAAATATTTGCAGTGGATTGGAGCTGGATTTGTATAATTTACTCTTTAGTATGTCCATGCCTTCTTTACACATTAATGTTAAATCATCCTAAAACAAACAAACAAAAAAAGCTTTTCAGCTTTTTTAAGGGTGGGGGGAATCACAGTTAGATCAAAGATATCTTTAAAATGCTATTTCTTCCTTTTATTTATTTTCTTTTTCTCTAGAAGTTCTCTGTTTTGGAGAAACTAGGTATTTGCTGCAAGCAACTCCCTTTCTTCTTTTAGTTGTAACTTGACAACTGGGAATATAACCAGGAAAGGATTTTACAGTCAATACTAATTGTGTATTAACCAAATATAACTGCAAAGGGCTTAATGGTTTCTAAGTATTCATTGGAAAGCTATATTTAAAATGTCAGAAATTCATGTCAGTAGCTAAAAAGGTACAGTTGCATGCCATATTTTAAAGTAAGATATTGTGTGTTTTGTGAGCATAGATATGGTTTATTCTCTTCCCGCTGCCTTCTTTTGTTGTGTCCTTGAAATCAGAAACTAAGTGAATATGAATATGCTGGTGTGTTTGGGAAATAAGAACTATAAATTAATCAGGCCACTTAAGATTTTTTATTAGACTGAAACATTATTTTAAGTTGCAAGCATATTTATTGGTCACTTCCTCACCTTTTTAGTTTCCCTTTTCTTCTAAAGTCAGATTTTTACTTTTATTTTTCCCAAAACATTAAGATCACTAAGGAAGGCCTGAAGAGGAGAGAAGAGTGTCACAAAGCAAGAGAGGAAATCCAAATACTCCCATGGGAAACTTTGGAATAGCACGTGCAGAAGTACAGAACACTTCTGTGGTGGCCAAGCAGATGACACCTTCTCTGCATCACCTGATCTCTGACTGCCAACCCTTAGTTTAGAAGTAATGCCAGCAGGCAGTCAAAATGTTTAGAATTTGTCTGTAAATACATACTATGACACGATGTAACAACTACAGCACATAAAAAGAGATTGTGTTCACTTTTTGTTTGTTTTTGTTTCAAGTTGGGCTCTCAGTTTGTTGTTCAGGCTGGAGTGCAGTGGCACCATAGCCTCGACCTCCTGGGCTCAGAAGATCCTTTCACCTTAGTCTCCCGAGTAGCTGGAACTACAGGCACACATCACCACATCAGCTAAATTTTTTGATTATTTTGTAGAGACAAGGTTATGCTATGTTGTCTAGATTGGTCTCAAACTCTTGAGCTCAAGCAATTCTTCCGCCTGGGCCTCCTGGTGGGCTGGGATTACAGGTGTGAGCTGCTGCACACAGCCTGTGTTTACTTTTAAAAGTTACTGAAATCTTTTTTGCTAATATTTCACTTCTGGGTAGTGTCTAATGAAATAGTAATATCTCTGTCATCAAGTTGTTAATTTCCTTATTAGTATTCTTCAAAGAAGAAGTTCTGAATGTTTTGTTTGTTTGAAATATGGAGATCTAGAAGCAGGGGGAAAAGTGATTTAAAAGTAATGAGGTCGGGGTGGTAGGTGGAGGGGAATTGGCCATGTACTGATCATTTTTGAAATATGTTTCTACTCTTTATATTTGCAATTTTCCATAAATAAAGAGTGGAGAAAAACACTTGCTACTTTTTAGTTGAAATTAGAAATAGAAATAGGTAAAGGCACCAAGTTCTAAGTTCCCAATCTGCCTTCTGTTATAGTAATAGCAAAAAACAAACTGGTGCACAACAGACTAAGCAGGAAGTGGTCACTCAGGCTGACTGACTCATGCAGCATACAGCCTGCTCACTTTAATAAGGAATCACATATGAGCCTTAATGTGAGGACATCAGCAACAATTTTATTCTGTGGATGATTAACTTAGATACAGTCCAATTCCAACTACATCTGAAAAATATGGTCGGTGTCAATTTTCATAAACTAAGATTTGCTCAAGGTTTAAAAAAAGTTACACCAGCACCATCATGTTTTTCATGTTTGTTTTCCTAAATAACATTCTGAAACTATACTCATATCTCTGTGTAAATCATATTCTGCCAATTCCCTCAAATACCCATTGCTGTTTTCTTTGGCATAAAACTAAGGATTTGTCAAATATCTTTCAGGAAAACAAAATAAAGAGAATTTATGTGATATATGTAACTGTTATGAGCCTAATATTTTATGTAGACATTCATTTATCTAGATCACTTCTTTTCCTTCCTCTTTTGTACCTTTCTGGTTTTTTTCCTTTTAAATTATTCTTTTCTCATGATGCAATGCAAACAATTTAGGTTCTTCACCACTCGTTAAGCTCTATCTGACATGCCCTTCCTCAGCACATGGTATCTTCTCTTTCTCTTTTATCTTTTCTTTCTTAGTCAATTTACTTGTCAAGATTACCCATGTGAGCTGAAAGGGTGTGTGGCTCTCCATGATTATTAACTACAAATTGTATAGGTTTGAGGAATTCAAATACCAGTGGAAAACTTTACCCTCAACTGCACCCAAAAAATGAAACAGAAAGAAAAGATGCTCCCTTTTTTAAGGCTATAAAAACATTTTCATAGAAAACAGAGTTAAAGTCATGCCGCCATTTCTTTTTACCTGTGTGAGCTTTTCAAGACTGGGTTCTCGTCATCTTTGTCTGATTTTTTTTTTTTAAGAAAAAAACTGTTAGCCGGTCTCGGTGGCTCAGCCTGTAATCCCGCGCCTTGGGAGGCTGAGGTGAGTGGATTGCCTGAGCCCGCGGGTTCGAGACCCGCCTGGGCAACTTGGCGAGACCTCATCTCTACAATAAATTTAAAAATGAGCCAGACGTGGTAGCGCGCGCCTGTAGTTCCGGCTACTCGGAAGGCTGAGGCGGAAGGATCACCGGAGCCCAGCAGGTCGAGGCTGCGGTGGCCGGGAGCGGCCACTGCACTCCAGTCTGGGCGACGGAGTGAGACGCCAACTCAAAAAAAAAACAAAAACAAAAACAAAAAACTGTTTTCTATAGATAAATCCATCTTTCTCCCTGGATGTATGATACACAGGAGAGTAAGGTATTCCTAAATGGGACAAACCCATAATCAATGTAAATTTTGTATCACATCTACAATTTTGACAGTCCTAATAATAAAAAAAAAAAAAAGTAAATCTCTTAAGATTAACGATAGCGTATTG